>ML840502.1:27116-37232 GCA_009831015.1 Picea engelmannii | reverse complement strand
GTTGATACTGTTGAGAGGCTAGGGATCGATCGCCATTTCAAAGAGGAGATCAAGGACGCATTGGATTACGTTTACAGGTATTATGTCTTTAGGCATTCATCAGCTCATTAATGTCTGATATTTATTATCTCCGAAATTGATGCACAGCCATTGGGACGAAAGAGGCATTGGATGGGCGAGAGATACTCTTCTCCCTGATATCGATGACACAGCAATGGGCCTTCGAATATTGAGATTGCATGGATACAATGTATCCTCAGGTAAGATATTTAGCTGGCAATTGTGCCAATGGCCAAGTCTTTAAATTCATTCAGGTTGTTGAGTTCTGCAACCAACATTTTTGGCAGATGTTTTAAAAACCTTTAGAGATGAGAATGGGGAGTTCTTTTGCTTCTTCGGTCAAACACAGAGGGGAGTTACAGACATGCTGAACGTGAATCGTTGTTCACACGTTGCATTTCCGGGAGAAACGATCATGGAAGAAGCAAAAACCTGTACCGAAAGGTATCTGAGGAATGCTCTGGAAGATGTGGGTACCTTTGACAAATGGGCTATTAAAAAGAATATTCGGGGAGAGGTATATAATATTGCTGCCTTTTTATGTTCTCAGTCTGCTATCCAAATTTCACATCAATGAGGATATAGAGTTAAGTGGTTTGAAGACATTGTACGATAAAGGGATTTGAAAAAAAATTATAATTTTGATTTTTTCTAAATGTGTCCATGTGCTATATAATAAGTTTTTAATTTGCAATATAATAATGGACAGTATAATATATAAATTAAGTTTTTGATTTTTTTTTAAAAAGTGCCCATTCGCAATACAATCTGTTCTAAAACTTGATAATTTTATTTTCAGGTGGAATATGCACTCAAATATCCCTGGCATCGAAGTATGCCAAGGCTGGAGACTAGAAGCTACATTAAACATTATGGACCAAATGATTTATGGATTGGCAAAATCATGTTTATGTAAGATTAATAAAATCTTCGTAATTTTAATTTGAAATATGTGAAATTAATATAAAAATATATTTCCATAAGAAAAAATTTCAACTATTAAATAAGAAATATGATTTATATATAACATTAATACTCACTAAAAATATATATTTATGATATTTTTTGAAAAACTTTGTTGTAGGAAATATCTTAATACATTGGAACGAAAATATCTTATAGTTCTTTTTTGAGCTTTCATTAGGCTTGTTATTCTTTATGGATGTGAAGTTTGGGGATGGAGTATCTATCTAGAATCTTGGAGAAATATAGAGAAAATCCAAAAGAATTGTATAACCTATAATATCAAAATTAAATGAAATACATATTATCCTATCCTCCTCTTAGAGGCAAGACTTTCCCCCATTGAGAGCACGACTATGACTAGATATCTAATGCATTAGAACAAGTTAAACAACATGGAAGACAAGAGGCTTCCTAAAATTGCTTCAATCTCCAATTGTAACCACCTTCGAATCAAGCAGGGATGACATAAAGATGCCCATTCTTGGCTAAGCCATTGGGGAATCATGGAAGAGACTATTTTGCAAAATAAGGATACTATTAAAAATATTATTAAATCAAAATTTAAGGAGAAAATCTATTTTATGCATGGTATTATCTATTTGACATGATTAGTCTTATTTATATAAAAAAAAATTGTTCAAAATATTGAAGTGACAAATCTATCCTCAAAATCTTGAATTAGATACCTATCATTTATGAATGGTTAAGGCTAGATTCTTATCATTGGGCATTGGGGTTATATAATCATGTATCATTCATTGGACATTGTGCTTATATAACCCATGTTGCAATGAGACTACAAGTTGCAACTTTGAATGCATAAATAAATTCAACTCCCTAAAAGAAACCTCTATTGCAACTAAATTTATGAGTAATAAAAATTCCATGTTTTGTTTTGTTTTCCTAAAAAGTGCTCAAAAAAGTGTCATCGCACTCTAATCTCTTTGACTAAATGATCSGTTCTTTGGGCAATGAGAAGCAGCTAAGATGAAAGACAAATTTAGGGATCTCTACCACARTATCTTATGCGTTTTTTAAACCACGGGACGAAAGGACGAGTTTTTTCCTTGTAGAAATGTTGGTCGAGTACTATATATAATAAACTCCTATGAGATGACATTTCATGTAATCGACTTCAATCGCCATTTGGGAAGATGGCCTTGCCTTCCTCTTCATTGTCATCACACATTCCCACTAGAGATAATCCTCTCACTCGATGCATTCCACATTTCACACACAATGCATGCTCATACACAATGCCTTTGTTCAGGAATCAAATCAACGACACCAAAACTTATGAGGTACCTAGTATTTAAATACAACCTCTTACAATCCAATATGTCATGCATGTGCTTTAATCGTGTCTAATGTTTGAATGACTAGTAAATATAAATGCAAGCTGAGAGAGGTCAAGGTGAGGTGGATTCTTCTGTACAATGTTATATGAAGGACCATCCTGAAATCTTAGAAGAAGAAGCTCTCAAACATGTCTACATTGTCATGGAAAACACTCTCGATGAGTTGAATAGGGAGTTTGTGAATAACAAAGATGTGCCCAACAGTTGTCAGAGACTGGTTTTTTACAGTGCCATAATATCACAGTTGTTTTGCATGGAAGGAGACGGTTTGACTTTTTCATACGAGATGGAAATTAAGGAGCATGTCAAAAATTGCCTCTTCCAACCGATTGCCTAGATTAAATTATTCAGTTGAAGGCCATTTCATGATGTTGTGTTAACGTTATAATAACGCAGGCTTAGCAGTTATTCTGTTACTAGTATTTGTTAAAGTTGTCTTGTTTGTTTCATTACTACCAACCATATGGCGTTCCTCAACTTTGAGACATTGCCATCAAACGGATAAAGTCAACATTTTATGACATAATTATCTTTATATAATATATAACTTATAGCTTATTTGGGAAAATATTTTATATGTGTTCGATAACACATGTATTTCAAAACAGGACGAACACCTTCAGTAACCACTCACACAACTAGATCAAAGATCAACACACCAATGTTGTTTTGACATTGTAAAACCCCTACGAGGAAACATCCACAGCCCCAACCAACATGGCCACTTGGAGAAATTTATTAATGCTAAAGAAAAATATTATCGAGAGATTTACAAGAGAGTTCCTCATAATCAATCGTTGACAATATAGAGAGATTTACAAGAGAGTTTCTCACAATCGATCAGCGATAAATGACCATCCATTCTCTTTAAATAGATATCATTGATCAATCAAGTGATAAGACATGGATCAATGTATCCGTTAAGATCAAGGAGAATATGAACCGAATGTGAACTGTCGGATCACTCTATGTCGAAAGCATATCATGAACGTCGGATTTCCTAACTACAAATTCATACTAATGCATGCTAAAGAAACAGACTAAGAAACATACTTTTACATAACGATACATTAGACCAAGTTGATCTTAACTAAATCCCAAGTGTCTAGATATCCTAATATCCCCCCTTAACTAAATCCCAAGTGTCTAGATATCCTAAATCCCAAGTTTCTAGATACATGATAATATATAAGTCTCTAGAACACTCCATCCTTCACCTACCTAATAAATGCAAACTTACTTATCTTGTCCGTTCATTTAATATGCCTATCCTCTATCGGATTTGGTCAAACAAATAATGGAGGAATTACTCCATTTAACACAATTGTTGGAAATTGTAATTACAAGTCGATGATATCTTCACATCTCCGACGATTTGTTTGTCAGTCATTCTACCATTCAGTCGAATTGTCATTGAGTCAGTCTGACAGACTGTAAGTGCAAATTCGCACGTTTACTCAAATTCAGTCGGCCAACGGTCAAGTTATAAATGGATCCAATTTCTATCTTCTCGAGCTGTGATAAGTAGTTAAAGAGTCAGTCGAATTAATGGTACTATTTAATGTTGATTTGGTCTGAGCGTCTGTGGGAACTCTCAGTCGGAGTTCATATAATTATGAGTCATTTAGTTAGTCAATTATGCATAATGCTAAAGAGAAACAGTTGATGCAAAGAAAAAAAGAGAGGTAGCGAGAACAACCGATAACCAACAGCAGTTGAGGAGTTGAAGAAGTCTGAGCACAGGATATGTGTCTGTGAATTAAGTAGAAGAAGTCATTGGAGTCGAAGATCATCTCTCTCATTGTATTTTGTATTCGCGCACTGCACCAAAGTTCATTAATAGCATGCATTTTGTGTATTGAAAAGTTTTTGTCTTATTTCTGAGTTTATGTGCTAAGCATAGCACTTTGTTATTCCTCATTCATAAATCATTTCATTAAGTGTGTGTGTGTGTTCACAGCATGAAACAAACTGGGCATTATGTGCACTACGCAGTGGTTTTCAAAACTTTGACGCGTAGCCCGTTTGGTGCACAGTATTTGAAACTGTGTCGCGTAGAGTAGATTGTGTGCATCATCGTCGTTCCTAGATCTGGTTTAAGAGCCATGCATATCTCGGTTCCAAGATCTAGTATTAGAGAAGGTTGTATCGGAACAAGTTCAAGAGCAGAAACCTTGTTGAAAAGTGAAAAAATTGCTTCTACCTCAAATCTGCAACCTCCCACTTTAATAGACAATAACTATGAGATGTGGTCCTTAACCATGAAGCCATTGTTCTGAGGTCAAGAAGTATGGGAAATATTCAAAAATGGATATGTGGAACCAGTAGATTAGGCAACATACAATGCTCTCACACAAGTTGAGAAAGATGTCTTGAAAGATCAAAGAAAGAAGTATGGAAAGGTGTTGTTTTATATACATCAAGCCATGCATGAGAGCATACTTCCAAGAGTTGCATCAGCAAATAATGCCAAGGAAGAATGGGACATATTACAAACCTTTTATTAGGGTATGGACAAAGTCGATACTGCAAAACTACATATTCTTAGAAGAGATTTTGAAACTATGTCAATGAAAGATTCAGACACAATAGATTCATTCTACACCCATGTCATTGGACTGATAAATCAGATTAAGTTTCATGGTGAAATCATAGAAGACATAAAATTTGTTGAGAAGGTACTTAGGAGTCTTCCTCCTAAATTTAATACCCTTGTTGTGACTCTAGAAGAGAGAAAAGACTTGAGTCAGTTCAACTTAGATGAATTGCAAGCTTCCCTCATTAATCATGAACACGGATTGAATAGGTCAAGTATGTCATTAGAAAATGCATTTTCCGTGCAGTCGTCTATAAGTCATGGAAGAGAAAGGCGTAGAGCTAACTCTAGAGGCAGAGGAAAAAGTTTTGTCAGAGATGGATGCAGTAGCAATCCTGGAAATACTAGTGGAAGAGGTAAAAACCCAAGTACTAATCAACCAAGTGGTCAGAGAACTGACAAATCAAAGATTCAATGCCATTACTATAAAAGGTATGGACATTATGCATATGAGTGCAGAAAGAGATAGTATAATCAGAACAAGAAAAGTCAAGATCAGTCAAACAGTGCAAATAATCAAACTAGCCCTATGTTTATGGCACGCATTGCAAAAATTCCTAATATAGTCTCACCAGTTCAATGCAATGTTTCTCAAGCAAGTCCTTGTGACATATGGTATTTAGATTCAAGCTACAGTAACCACATGAGAGGAAACATGGAATTGTTTTTTAGTTTGGATGAGTTAGTTTAAACCAAGGCTACACTTGGAACAGATATCCAAGTCACTCTCTTAGGCAAAGACAGTATAAAATTTTTGACAAAGCATGGAGAACAAAAAGTTATGTCTGACATATATTATATTTCTGGTCTGAAGCATAATCTGATGAGCACAGGACAATTGCTACAAAAAGGATACAGAATCTACATGGAAGATAATCATTATGTGATCATGGATAAATGCCCAAGCAATCTACTTATTGAAAAAATACAAATGACAAGTAACAAAATGTTCCCATTGGCATTAAAGCAAGCCAAGAAGAAGAATACATTGCTAGTTGTTGATAAAGGAAAAAGTGTGTAGGCCAGACACAACATTTACAGTAGAAAGTGCACACAGTTCTAATGTAGAAATTAGTGTGTGCGGTACTAAGGAGAAAGTGGCGCAAAGATAAAGGAAACATTCCAATCTGAAATTAAGGATGATTCTTGGTTATGACATTTCAGATTTGGACATTTGAACTTTGGAGGTCTGAAGTTGCTACACATAAAGGATATTGTTAAAGGTTTGACAATGATTGAAAAACCAGAGAGGATATGTGAAGGCTACATATTTGGAAAGCATCACAGAGAATCATTTCTAGTTGGAAAGTCTTACAGAGCAAAATATCCACTAGAAATTATACATTCATACATTTGTGGACCAATGCAAACAACATCAATAGGAGGCAGTACTTATTTTCTGAAATTTATTGATGATTTCTCAAGAAATACATGGATTTATTTCCTAAAGCATAAATATAATGCATTGGGTTGTTTTCAACAGTTTAAATCACTTGTGGAGAAACATAGTGGTTATCACATCAAGTGTTTAAGAACTGACAAAGGAGGAGAATAAATTTCAAGAAAATTTCATAACTTTTGTAAAGTTCATGGCATTTATAAGAAATTTACCGCGCGATACACACCATAGAAAAATGGTGTCGCAGAGAGAAAGAACATAACTATCATGGAAATGGAACATGGTATGTTGAAAGCCAAACATTTGATAAATGAGTATTGGGCTAAGGCAGTAGAAACTGCAGTATACATCTTGAACATATGTCCAACAAAGAGTGTGAAAAATAGAGCTCCTCAAGAAGCCTGGACATGAACAAAGCATGATGTGGCGCACTTAAAAGTTTTTGGTTGTGTCGCATACGCACATGTTCCAGATGAGCTGAGAAGGAAGATGGAAAATAAAGGGCATAAATGTATATTTGTTGGGTATTCAAAAGAAATAAAATGATACAATTTGTATGACCCTATCGCAAGAAAAGTCATAATCAGTCGCGATGTTTGATTCATGGAGATTGAAGCATGGGATGGAACCATAGCAAAGACAGTGAACATTATTGATGCAATGGAGCATGATGAAACATAAGAAGAAGAAGAAGTGTTTCAAACACCATGCACAAGTCAATGCGCAATCCCATCTACACCTGACACTATGACACAAATCACAACACATAGTAGTCTAGTAAGAACAACAGGTGAAAATTCTACACCTAGAGCATAGAAAACACCAGCAAGCAGTCTGAGCAGTTCTACATCTCTAGATCCAACATTAGCATGTATGTTACCAAGGAAGACAAGAAGTTTTCGCGCCATCTATAATGAAGACGAAACAAGTTCATTTTCATTTTTTGCTTTCTTTTCACAAATAGATGATCCATTAACTTTTGAAGAAGTAGTAAAAGATGATGTATGGGAACAAGCCATGGATGAATAAATCAGATGCATAGAGAACAATCAAACATGGAAATTGGTATATGTACATGAATACAAAGTTGTTATAAGTTTCAAGTGGATTTGTAAGACCAAGAAAGATGTAGTAGGAAAAGTGCAGAAGCACAAGGAAAGATTAGTTGCAAGAGGCTTTACACAACAACCTGGAATTGATTACAATGAAATATTTGCACCAGTTGCTCGCATGGACACAGTCAAAACGATGATATCCATTGTCGCACAGTACAAGTGGCAAGTTTATCAGATGGATGTGAAGTCAACATTTTTGAATGGAAATCTAGAAGAAGTATATCTGGAACAACCACAAGGTTATGAGGTTCCAGGACAAGAAGACAAAGTGTACATATTGAAGAAAGCACTGTATGGGTTAAAACAAGCTTCGAGAGCTTGGTACAATCACATAGATTCCTATCTCTCACAGAATGTATTTCAAAAAAGTGAAAGTGAGCCAACACTGTACATCAAAGCAAATCATCAAGGTAATATGTTAATAGTTTTCTTATATGTGGATGATTTGATTTTTACAGGTGACTTTGGTATAGAAGAATTCAATTCAGTCATGAAGGATGAATTTGAAATGACTGATTTGAGACTTATGAGACATTTTTGGGGAACAGAAGTTCACCAGTCCCAAACTGGCATATTTATCTCACAGTCCAAGTATGTGCATGAAATATTGAAAATATTCAATATGATGAATTCAAAAGAAAAACCAACATGTGTCATAACAGGATTGAAGTTAAGCAAGGAAGATAAAGGGTCCAAGGTGGATCCCACACTGTTTAAAAGACTGGTAGGAAGTCTTATGTATCTTAGAGCGACAAGACGTGATATTATGTATGGAGTGAGCCTAATCTCAAGGTTTATGGAAACTCCAAAAGAATCACATTGGAATTAATGAAAGGGAACCTTGAGATATGTGAATGGAACAAAAGATTTTGGCATCAAGTACTCCATTTCATAAGATTTCAGACTCATTGGATACACTAACAGTGATTATGGAGGCAACATAGATGATAGGAAAAGTACATATCGGTACACATTTCATTTTGGAACAGGTATGGTATCATGGACATCAAGGAAGCAACCCATTGTGACACTTTCTTCAGCAGAAACAGAATACATCGCAGCTATAAACGCAACTTGTCAAGCATTTTGGATGAGAATGATGTTAAAAGATTTGTTGCAGGAAGAACATGAACCAACAACATTTTTCTGTGACAACAATTCAACTGTCATGTTATCAAAGAATCATGTGTTTCACAAGAAAACCAAGCATATTGATACAAGGTATCATTTCATCAGAGAATTGGTGAATAACAAAGAGATTTGTTTAGAGTTTTGCAGGTCAAAAAAACAAGTCGTGGACATTTTAACAAAGGCTTTAGCAAGAGATGCATTCTAGCATCTGGGCAGTAGTATGGGAGTCCACGCAGTAAGAGATGAGTGACAGTAAAATTCAAATTCAAAATTTTGATGTAATTTTATTTTATAATCCCACCTACTTATAATTAAGGGGGTGTTGGAAATTGTAATTACAAGTCGGTGAGATCTTCATGTCTTCGTCGATTTGTCTATCATTCATTATGTTAGTCAACTAAATTGTCAGTCAGTCATTCTGACATTGTGTAAATGAAAATTCGCACATTTACTCAAAGTCAGTTGGTCAGCGGTGAAGTTATAAATGGATCTGGTTTCTATCATCTTGAGCTCTTATAAGTAGTTGAAGAGTCAGTCAAATTAATGGAAGTGTTTAATGTTGAGTCCGTCTTAGTGTCTGTAGGAAGTCTCAATGGGAGTTCATATAAGTTTGAGTCATTTAGTTAGTCGATGATGCATAACACTGAAGAAAAGCACTTGATGCATAGCAGAAAAGAGAGGTAGAGAGAACAGCCGAGAACCAACAAAAGTTGAGGAGTTGAAGGAGTCGGAGCACAGGCTCTGTGTCTGTGAAGTCAGTAGAAGAAGTCATTGGAACCGAAGCTCATCTCTGTGATTCTATTTTGTATTCGCGCACTACCCTGAAGTTCATTAATATCAAGCATTTTGTGTATTGACAACAAACTGGGCAATGGTTTTGAGAACTCTGTTCCGTAGCTTGTTTGGTGCGCAGTATTTAAAACTGTGTTGTGCATATTAAACTGCGCGCTCTGAGATCTAGTTTAAGAGCCAAGCATCTCTCGGTTCCAAGAACAATAGCTAGTCTAGTATAGTGAGTGACAATATTGTCTGATGCTTGTCTAATAGCGAGTCTGGTGAACGACAATATTCACCGATGGTATAAAAGCACGAACTATCCATAGGGATGGGGCAATAAGCAAATGCCATGCATGCACAGGTGTATCATTGGATCCAAAGTTAACATATAATAATATAT
The DNA here is from genome assembly GCA_009831015.1 of Picea engelmannii. Lineage (NCBI taxonomy): Eukaryota > Viridiplantae > Streptophyta > Pinopsida > Pinales > Pinaceae > Picea > Picea engelmannii. The sequence continues at coordinate 27,430 of ML840502.1, read as the reverse complement.
TTGATCTTTTAGTGTTGTTCTAAAACTTTGGAAATTTTATTTTCAGGTCGAATACGCACTCAAATATCCCTCGCATAGAAGTATGCCCACACTGGAGGCTAGAAGCTACATTGAACATTATGAACCCAATGATGTATGGCTCGGGAAAACTATGTATATGTAAGACTTAAAAAATCTTTGTATTTCAATTTTCAAGATCGTAAGATTGAGTTTTTTAGTAGTATAGTTGAATTTAGTAGTGATAATTATTGGTATTTTAATTAAATGATCAGTTAATTGTAAAGTGACGGTGCTTGTTTAATTATATATTTTTT
>ML840502.1:12816-26736 GCA_009831015.1 Picea engelmannii | reverse complement strand
TGGAAGAAGGACGCAAGAGGCAGGGGGGTGATGTGCTAGGCTACATTCGAAATGTTGTATGTATTAAGTTTGTCATTTTCTAGTTTAATATTGATTCTGGATTCATCATTCACTGATATGGTATATGGCAGTTAGAGATCCAGCTAGCAGCTTATACGAAAGAAGCATAATGGTCCGCAGCTAAATATGTGCCATCCTTTCATGAATACATAGAGAACGCGACTCTCTCAATAGCCCTGGAACAGTGGGTCTCATCAACGCTCTTTTCACTGGCGAAATTCTTACAAATGATGTACTCTCCAAAATTGGTGGTGGATCCATATTTCTACAGCTCATGGGCTTCACGGGGCGTTGGTGAACGACACCAAGACTTATGAGGTACCTAGTATTTAAATCCAACCTCTTACAATCCAATATGCCATGCATGTCCTTTAATCGATTCCAATGTTCGAATGGCTGGTAAATATAAATGCAGGCTCAGAGAGGTCAAGGAAAGGTGGCTTCTGTTGTATAGTGTTATATGAAGGACCATCCTAAAATCTTGGAAGAAGAAGCTCTCAAACATTTCTACACTTTCATGGAAAATGCTATCGACGAGTTGAATAAGGAGTTTGTGAAAAACAAAGAAGTGTCAGACAGTTGCAGGAGACTGGTTTTTCAAACCGCGAGAATATTGCAGTTGTTTTACATGGAAGGAGATGATTTGAAACTCTCACTGATCTGCCCAAGAAGGTGATCTAGAAGGTGACTATGCAAGCCATAATCTAGCTTCTGACCAAAAAATCCTCAGGGGTGTAAATTTGAACAGGGGTGCACCATTGGTTTGGGTGACTAAGCAATGGAGATCCAAGCCGGGGTGATCCGAGAGTGGCCAAGAGGCTTTGGCTATCTTAGAGGGACCTCCGAGGATCAGTGGGAGAAGCTCAGTGTAGCCATAGAAGAGGGCGCACTCACTTCATCCCAACAAAGAAGAAACCAGTAAGGGCGCAAACCCCAGTTGGTGCGCCCTTCGTTCTGCCTCTGAAAACTTGAAGGAAATGATTTGCTCCCTGAGAGAGTGGCTAGATAATGGGATAAGATTTCTCTCAGAAGCAGAAGCATGGAAAACAGAGTCACCAGGAGGCATCCATGAAGGATGGCTCACTGTTTATTCTTCAAAAAACCCTAAAAATGAAATTGCAATAAATGTAAAATGCAAACTCAGAAAATAAAACAAACGAGACACATAGCTTCAAAAGAAAAGGTAAGAATATTTTATTTGAGTCCCGGTTCACCTTATATACTGAGGGAACCATTTATTTACATATATTTAATTAATCATCAAAAGGTGAAAATGTGTTGCGCCTAGGTGATTGACTTGTGCGCCCTAGGTGGGCATTCCCCTAGGTGGCCTCTTTGGCCCAATTCTTCCTTATTTAGATCTGGAAACGTCCCGTCTTCCATGAGAATATGAGGAAACTTGTTATGCAATACATTAGTTGTGATCCACTTTGCCTGAGCTGGAGTTTGGACTTGGCGGGCTACCAGATATGAAGTGTATGTCTGGTGTCTTGTAGAGCGAGTCTGGGTGTCCAGTATAGTGTCTTTGGCCAATGGGAGTTGGAAATAGGGAATGTTGTCCACTGGATGAGTGATGGTGATTGTTTCTTCCAAGAGGGAAGACTCAAACAACTTTAAGTGATTTACATTAATGACATTGTGGATTCCGAGTTATGGTGGCAAATCCAACCTATACACATTTTCTCCAATCTTGTTGAGGATGGTATACAGACCATATCTCATTGCCAGAAGCTTATGATGGTGGCCTTTGAAGCGCTTCTTATCCAAGTGTAACCAGACTTAATCCCCTGGTTGAAATGACATGAAGGTTCTTTGTTTTTCATGGTGCTTCTTGGCATGCTCTTGGGCTGCTTGGAGTGTTGTTGTTACTACAGTCAAGCATTGTGCAATTTGTTGGAGAAATCATTGAGTTGAAAGTTATTCCTATTGTTGATGGAAGGTACCTTGAGGAGCCCAAGTGAGTGGGAGCTCGGTTGGAGATGTTGGTTGGAAGCCCAAGGAGACTTCAAAAGGTGAAAAGCCTGTAGAAGAATGTGTTTCCTTGTTGTAGCTATGTTGTAGAATGTGCAAGTAATTGTCCCACTATTTTTCGCGCCCAAAGTGAGTCCGTAGAGCGTGAACCAAAACTATGTTGACAACCTCTGTTTGGCAATCCGTTTGAGGATGGAATGCAGTAGAAAACTTGAGGTGGCACCCCAATAGCGCCCATATGGTCTTCCAAAATGTGTTGAGGAAGCAAGAATCTCTGTCTAAGATGATAGTGCTTGGGAGGCCAAAATGGGGCCAGACATGTCGGAAGTAGAGTTTCGTTGTTTGCATTGCAGTAGTAGCCTTCGTGCATGGGATAAAAAGTGTCATTTTGCTGAAGCGGCATACCATTACCCAGATTGCATCATGTTTCTTTTGGTTTGTTGGAAGTCCACTGAGGAAGTCCATTGAGATTGACTCCCAAGGATGAGAAGGAAGCGACAGTGGTTGATATAACCCATGCTTCCTGTTGGATGGCTTGGATTGTGAGCATAATAAACAGGATCTGATAAATTTTTCAACTTGAGGTTGCATGGAAGGCCAATGGAAATGGTGTTGAAGATGTTGGATGGTCTTTGTGGTACCGAAGTGGCCCCCATAGGCTGAAGCATGCACCTCCCTGATGAGCAAGAGGCGGTCTTCTGAGTGTGGAACGCATAGCAAATTCAAATTATAGAGCCACCCATCTTGAATAGTGTAGTCTAGGAAGGGGGTCTGATTGATCACTGTGGGACTTTTCAAAGCTTTCCAAATCTCTCAAAAGTCGGGGTCAGTAGCATATTGATCTTTCCATGTGTCATAAGTAGCACAACACACTTCTAGAATGGAAAGAACTTGAGTGGGAGGTTGGCTTAGAAAATCAGCCATCTTATTAGAAGTGCCTTTCTTATATCTGATGACTAAGTGAAATTGTTGAATGTAGAAGGCCCATTTAAGGTGTCTTTGTTCATGAATCTTCGATTAAGAGTTGATGAAAATCAAAGGGTGGTGGTCTGTATGCATAATGGTTTCTTTACCCAACAAATAATGCCTCCATTGTTTAAGCGCTTGAACCAGTCTGTAAAATTCCTTGTCATAGGTACTATAATGTTTCTTTTCCTCGGATAGGGTTTCAGAGTGGTAAGTAATTGGGTGTCCTTCATGTTTATGTACGGCACCAATAACATATTTTGAGGCATCAGACTCAATCTCAAAGGGTTTGGAGAGGTTCTACAGATGTAATACAGGGGATGAGCAGAGGGTGTCTTTGAGCTGAGCAAAGTGACTAGTTTCTTCTTTAGTCCAGATGAATGTAGAAGAAGTATTTGAGAGCTGATGCAAAGGAAGAGCAAGATGTGAAAAAGAGGGAATGAAATTATGATAGAAATTGATGCCACCCAGAAAGATTTTGAGCTCCTTAGCTGAAGAAGGTAGAGGCCATTGCTTCAATGCTTGGATGTGGGCTTGATATGGTTGAATACCCTCTGTGTTGACCATAAATTCGAGATAGGGAACTGAAGTATGACCAAAATATGACTTCTTTGCTTTGACTTGCAACTTTTGTTCTTGGAGAATTTGGAGAACTTGTCGGACATGTTGCATGTGAGTATCCCATGTCCGAATAAAGATGAGAATGTCATCTAAGTAGATGACCACAAATCGACCCAGATGTGCTCTGAATATGTCATTGATGAGCCTCATGAAAGTGCTTGGGGCATTGGTGAGGCCGAAAGGCATGACTTTCCACTCAAAAAGACCAAATTTGGTCTTGAACGTTGTTTTCCAAACATCATCTGGGTTCATTCGAACTTGATGGTAACCGCTTGTCAAATCCAATTTAGTAAACCACTTAACTCCTTGGAGGGTGTCGAGTAGCTCCTTAATCTGGGGTAAGAGGTAACGTTTTTTTATTGTCTCTTTGTTCAAGGCTCGGTAATCAGTGACAAGGCGCATTTCTGAGGTATCTCTTTTAGGGATGACAAATGTGGCAGAAGCACAGGGAGACGATGAAGGTTGGATGTGGCCAGATTGATGAGTTCGATCAGTCGTCTTTCCATTTCCTCTGTTTATGTTGGGGCCAACCGGTAAGTAGGGGTGTTAGGTAAAGCAGATCTGGGGATGAGATGAATGGAATGGTCAATGTGTCGGGAGGGGGGGAGTCCCTCCGGAGGTTGAAATACCTCTGCAAACTCTTGGAGGAGGGGAGTCATTGTTTCAGGAACATGGTGCATGGTATTTTTTGGTGTTATTGGGCACACCAAACAGATAGAGACACATTGGTTTAAGTGTACATGTGGGATTTTCTCTTTGGTAGCAGGGGGTTTGGGTTTTGCTGCAGTTAAGATATAAGTGTGGCCTTCTTTGGTAATTTTGTACTGGCGGGATTTGGACAGATAGATAGCATTTCTTTTGGTTTGGTATGGGATACCGAGAAGCAAATCCGCACATTCCAAGGGGGATACATCACAGATGACAGTATCCTTGAATTGGCCTATGGCAAAAGTGACTAGACAATGCTTAGAAACTAAGAGGCGAGGGCCATCCTTCTGGACCCATCCGAGCTGATAGGGTTGTGGATGTGGAGTAGTAACCATATTAAGGTGGTTGACAAGGTCTTGAGACACCAAATTCTTCTGGCTTCCATTCTCCATAATCAGTAAAGCCAAGGCGTTTTTGATTTGGCAGTTATGGGTGAAGAGGGGTTGGGTTGATGAGTTCAACTCTTCATGGGTCTTTACAATCAATGAGGGATATACTTCTTTGGGATTGTCTAGAGGAAATTCTTCGGTATATTCTACTTGGGAGGGTGTAATGAGCTCAGTGAGTAGGGTTTTGTTGGTTTTTAGATTTGGGAGGATTCGACAATCTGATGAATTGTGTGAAGTAGTTTTGTGGAATGAGCACTAGGTTGTCCTTGTATTTGTATTGGGTGTGGGGTTTTGAGCTCGAGGAGGTGGAAAGTGGGCTAACGGATGGGAGCTGGATGGTTGAGAGGCAGATGGGTTGTTGTAGGGGTGGGACTGAGGAGTACGACCTCTAGGAGCGAATTTCCTTTCTATAGCCAAAGATATTTGAAATGTTTTGTCTAAAGTTGGATTTTCAAACAGCTCTACTTCTCGACGGAACTGAATTAATAAACCAACCACAAAATTTAACATGACTACCTCTTCTGGATCTGGAATATGAAGTAAGAGGCGCATCTTGCAGAAGAATTCTATGTAGCCTTGCACTCCTTGTGAAGGGAGTTGTCGAATTTGGTGTCATTTGATCCATAACGATTGCACATACCTAGGTGGGTAGAAGTAATTTATCAAAGCTTTAAGAAAGTCAAGCCCAGGTTCTGATGGGTTTGGAAGTAAAGGATTTTGGAGCATCCCCAATCTCTATCACAAATGTGGTCTTCTCTTGCTCTGTATCCCACCAAGTTTGTTCCAGTCCTAATTGCAAGGCAACAATCTAGAGCTTTCTTTCCTCAGTAAGGCCTAGACATGTATTGAAATAGATGGAGAGGCTATGGATCCAAGAATCCAAAATTTTTCCATTTGTTTGACGAGCAAATTTGGGTAGTTGGATTCGAGTGTCCAACCGGAAGGGGTCTGGATTATTTTTTTGTTGCATTCTGAGAAGCTCATTGAGGACAGAGGCAAGATATTGAATGGGATTTGATGTGTTGGAATCTGAGTCGACTATCAAAGGATCTTTGCGTGGAGGAATTCTGAGGCTAGCTGAAGATCAAAGGCGCCCCTAGTGTGTAATGCTGAAAAATGGGTCTGACTCTATTTTGGGAACAGAGGACGCAAAACCCTGAAGCAATGGAGCTGAACTGGTCTAGAGGGAGAGATCAATATTGTTTTAGATATTTGGAATTCCTCTTTATTGCAATGGATATCTGGGCGCCCTTGGGGCTTATGAGATATGTTGAGCTTCTTTCCTGAAAATGTAAACCCTGGAATGGGCAAAATCTGGACTATTTCATGAAAACCCCAAAACATTTTGGCTCAATCTTCAAGATTGTTGGCACAGGGGTAGAACCAGGGTTCAACACTACATCAATGCACCAAAAAAACCCTAACTACCGACCCTTTCGGAAACACTTGCGAAACAGATGAAGTCTCACCCAAGGTAAAGGCAGGGGTAGTTGCAAGACTCCAGTGTCTGCAACCTTAGTTGAGACACAGATACGTGACTATAGCACCTTAATAGGGCACTTAGCAGTTATAGTTCATCAATATCCAGTCTTAGTTTACAACGTAGTTAAACCCTAATTACAAAGCATTGCAGTATTTAACCAGATCTACTATATTCAAGCACTAAGCACATCCACATAGGCCAAATCTAGTATTCATCCATACTATTAAACACATAGCATTAACATATCTATCTACCATTCATCTATATCGAAGCACTAAGAAAATTAACATATAAACACATCAATACATCGCACAAAGAAGAGCAACACAACATGTACATGGTTCACCCCCACCCTAGGGATACGTCCACCAATTCTTCGTCTTATTTATTAGCTTCTTCAATCATTTACATGCACAGAGGCACAAAAACCCTACTCCGCAGAGGACAGGAGATCTGCGCACCTCGCTATATCCTCCTTCCCCGTGCTAGGTTACAGCACTAAGCCTCTCCTCAATCTCTTACAGTCGCTTGCACTAATCTCTGCAAGCCTCATACAGTATGCACAAAAGTAATCTCCACTCAACACTTAGCACTTTCGATCACACAGATCGAACTACTTCCTACATCGCTCAGCCTTCTATTTATACTTTACAAAATAGGCCTAAGAATGGGTAAACCCATGGGCCAACATCCCCATACCCATTGCATAATCTTGAATCCCAAAAATTTCCCTAAAAGGGGCCGAGATCCTGCGATATCTGCTTTGTCTTGCGCTCCACCTTCGAAAGCCTGTCAAAGTCCCAAATATAGGTCAAACCTAAGCAAGGATCCTCAAAACTCAGTCAAGGGCCAACAGACCCCCAACACTCACCTGTGACTCATCCCGAGTCACTCTGATATGGGTAGATCAGTTTCAAATGCCTCGATCTTGGTTCGAGATGCTTCGACTTGTTGATGTGCCATGGCCTCCTGTTCAATGAACTCTTGTATGATTGCTTCGTTGATAGGTGCATCTAGGCGTTGTTCAGCTGCAGTGACGACTTGCTCCAGTTCTTGTCCTCGGCCTTTGATCTCTATGAACAGTTGGTAAGCCTCATCCTGTATAGGTTGGAGCCTCTGAGTCACTTCCATGACTTTCCTCTTAATGGTGTGGACTTGCTGTTGGGAAATGTGTTGCTCTTGGGATCGCTTCATCCTTTCAACAACTGATAGGGGCTTCAACTATGCCTGTATTGTTTCTGCTTGATACTTCGCCTCTTGGAGCTGTGAATCCAGTTTCTTTAGTTCTGGATTCTCAGTGAGTCGCTCATACATCTTGGCACTGCGATCACTCAATTGCTTACATTCCATGGCAAGGCCCTTGATTCTTTCAAATGCGCTTCGGGTAGCTCCTTCTCTTTGATCCCTTACATCCTGTCGAGTGTCGGGCACTTTGCGGAGATATAAGTATGCTATTTGTTGTTGTAGCTACTGGATAGCTTCTACGATCTGCTCTACTTGATGCGTGACTCGATCTTTTGCCTTTGGTTCTAATCCTGTCACAGAGCGGAGTTCTCTATTGACTGCTTCTTTCACTTCGAGTTTCTCTTCGAGAAAATGTTCCTTTTCTTTTTGAATCTGTGTTTTCTCCTTTTCAAAATTCATCTCGAGAAAAACCTTCTCCTGCTTCATCATGAGTACTCCTTGCACTTGCTTCAAGCCCTGGGTGGCTTGTTCTATTTCTTCTTGTGCTCGACGAAGGCGAGATTCGGTTGCATCTCCTAGTCGGTGGAGTTGGGATGGCTCATCTCCCAACTCTGGTTCTCCTGATGGAAGAGGTGCAATGGACACTGTGCGAATAGACTGTAGGGCCTATTGTACCCCTCAGAGTTCGACCTCAATTATGTCGTACATTTCCTTCTGCTTGTCTTCTTGTTTCTCCACAATTTACTGCGAGGCTTCGTTTAGGGCTGCTATGATGAAGTCAAAATCATTGGTAGTGAGTACAGTCTGCATCTTGGTCATGATGGCTCTGGATTTCTTCCAGGAAGAAGGTTTCGGTGGAGAAACCTTCCTCTTCTTCAAAGGATCGGTCTCATCTCTAGGCGGTGTTACTTTGCCTTGTTTCTGTTCAGCTTATTTTCCATTTATCTCTTCTACTTCGTCATCAACCCCTCGGTCAGGTGATACTGAAGCAATATTTCTTGAGGTGCTGCTTAAGTCTTGGACTTCTTCGGTCTTCTTCCTTCTATTGGGTCTTGGTGTATCATGTTCTTTGTGCATGGTCTCTGGGATGTCAGGGTTAGACATCTTTGCAGGGTCTACGGGAATAAGGAGGTCTGTCGACTGGTCCTTAGTGATCTCCTGAAGGTCCTCTTCTGTGAGCTTGTAGTATGATTGAAGCTCCTCCTTATGCTCATCTACTTGCATTGTAATGTAGATGAAGTATCAATTTGCGTGGAACTTCATCAGGGGTCAGAACCTTTATAGGGTGTTTGGAGTCATGTGAGGTTTAGCTTCGATGGCTCTCTTCAGCTGGAGGTAATATGTGTGAAAAATAGCATTCGATTGCCACTATTTGCTCATATCGCTTGAGTACCAGAGTGTGGTTAATGTCACATCAAGCGGCTCGAATGGCTCGATGTTCGGGAAGGTCTCACCTTCTGGCATTTCCCAAGAAACAAACGTGATGAGGATCGGGAGCCAGCTAAAATGGAATTCATAGCCCTGATCCTGTGCTTCGCAACAATCCAGTTCAAGATGATTAACTAGGTACTTCACCCAGTTCATCTGTAGACCTTCCACGCACTTCCCAGAAATGTCAATGACAAAGCCTGTGACCTGCGTGGGTCAGTTTTTCCTTACTATCTTTTCTGCAATTAATTGGCATGGTAGGTGCACTGTGCCATTTTGGATGGAAGCTACCTTGTAGCCTTGTGTCCCCTTCTCAACATCGTCGTATGTAACCTTGATCTTCTATGCTAGTGTGCGATCTGTGGCTTTTCCTGGATAGAAGTCCTGCGGATCAGGTCTTTGCATACTCAATCCTGTGATACGGCGATCGAGGCATAAGTAGCCGCCATGGTAACATGAAAGTAGTAGCTTGACACAGGCGTTAAATTTCTGGTGCCTTCCAGAGTGTGGGATTTTCATTACATTCAGCAGGGTGCACTGTGTGAGGTTCATCGTCCATGGCTGGGGGATTATCTTTGAATTTTTCCCCTTCATATTGGTCAAGTATTTGTATGGGGCGAGCATGCTATGGTTCTTGTGATCTCTAAGGTTGAATTCGTTGAAATTCAACATCGCGATCTTGTCCTGTTGTTCTCTTACTACACATATCCCCTTCGGGAGGTACGCAATAACCATGGTGTACTCAATATCTCTTGGAACACTATCTCAACTCATCACACCGGCCAGAGGCGAGATGTAATCGAGCAATATGGTTGGGATCAGCTTCTCATTTTAGGTTATCTCTGTGCTTGGTTCTCTTCTCTTCTGTTGGTCAGGATGCCCCGGATCCGCGAGTAGTCGACGGAGAGGTTTGCACTCCTCTTGTCGATGATGCTTGTACACCCACGGACATTACTCTTTCAGTCATGAGGTCAATGAGTACCTCCTTCATAGACTCTTCGATTGTGCTAAGTTCTTCGGACATATGTTCTCGTGGTTAAATCTCTTGGGTTTGAAGAGTAACTAGTCAATGCAATGGGACAGATGGTGATAGTGCGATGATCACTATGCGGAATTAACTAATTTGCGGGCTCAGATTCACGGTTAGCAAAATTTTTCTCGGTGCAAGGTTCGACAGAATAAATAGATAATGAAGTAATGAATCTCTCCAATGGGTGAGAAGCCTCCATCAACTTAGTTCTGTCTATTACGGCGTGGTCCCAACGGTCTGATGGAGAGTTGTTTGACCATAAATGCCTTTCTACCCATTCAGGGTGTCGATCTAAAGGTTATACTATTCCCAATGGCTATATTGCTTCACTATGGCGAAGTGCCATGTGACGTTGTTCTGATATCCTGATGAAGTTCCTTTTTTGTAAATTTTCCCTTTGCGAAGTTCCCTTTGGACCCTTTTGTAACTTTTCAATCTTTGCTCTCTTCTTGTTGATCTTTCAAAACTTCTTTCCGGTGAGCTTCATCTCATTATTCCTCTTTCCATTATGATTCTTGTCTTCTTTTGGCATAGTAACTTCACGTTGTTTATATTATTTCCTAAGATTCAAGGGTAATACTTATTCTTTATCTGGGATAGGTACTTCAATATTCTACAAATATTCTTTTGTTCTTGCAACTTCGATATCCAAGTCTTTGGTCCTAAGTAGCTTTGATCTGTTCTCCTGTTCTTCAATCACCTGTCCGATCCTCCTAGTCGTGAAATCTTTCAACTCTTGCTTCTTTTGCTTTAAGACTTCTTCTCCCTTCCTTCTAGCCTGATCTCTTTTCATCCAAGGTTTTCCTAGTAACATAGAAAATGGGTCGTTGTTCTCAGTAAATTTAACAACCTCAAAATCTTCCTCTGTCGAAGTTCCATTGGCATTAATAGATATCTGGGTGAGCTTTCCACATAGGGTTATCATTTTTCCTCTGAATAACCCTATTCCTCCCAATGAAGGAATCATAGCAGGCTCCCCTAAAAGTTCCCAAGTTCTTTCTGTCATGATATTCACCTGTGTTTCCTCATCCATAACATAGTCAATATCGAAGTCTCTTATTCTTGCTTCAATGAACTCTTTTTCTTTGAAGATCTCTGATAAGTTGATATGTCGATGGTCATTCAGGGTTTCTTTCATCTGTAGCAATAATTTCTCTGATTCTTTCAGGGGTTCTTCCATAATCTCATTTTATGGATCTGTCTTAGGGTTTTCTTGGTTCATATTCATTCTTTCAACCTTAGAAATCATTCTAGGGAAATCCAATACTTCATGGTTCATAGCTCTACAACAAAGACAACTAGATATTATACCAAAGCATTCCTTAGCCAGATGTCTCGGTCTTCTGCAACTGTAACAAAGGGTTAATCCTCGTTTTCTTTTAAATGATCCCCAACCTTTCCTGTACTACGCACTAGGATCATAGTAGATAACCTGTAAAAAATTCTTTCTAGGATCCTGCATCCATTTGTTAGTCCAAACATTCTCTTTATGCATAGGTATAACATATCTTTCACTATTTTTATCAGATCTACTCATATCAAATCTTCTTTCATCTATCATTGCCCTAGTTTTCAAGTTAGGACAAATCTTATCAAACATACTTAGAGCTATACTTTAGAAACACAAATATCCACTAATCTTATCTTCAACAGAGAACAAAGCTTCCAGATTTAAAACTTTTCACTATTCTTACCTTTATCAAACCACAGAGCTTGCAGATCTTACCTCTTTAAGAAAAAATTCTCACTTTTACCTTTCTCAGATCACAAAGCTTTAATATCTTACCTATTTTCTTCAGATATGACCCTTCTTCTTGGCACAGAGCTTCACAGGTCAAGTGGAATGTTGTGCACTAGGGCAACAGATCTATGCACAGAGCTTTCACAGTTTCAGGTCGGATCTTCGCATAGATCTTCTTCTTCCTCAGTTCCCAGCGATCACAGTTTCAGTCCCGGCAACCGAACCATTTGTTGGCACAGGGGAAGACCCAGGGTTCAACGCCACAACAACACACCAACAAAACCCTAATTACCGACCCCTTTCGGCAACACCTGTGAAGCATATGAAGTCTCACCCGAGGTAGAGGCATGGGTGGTTGCAAGACTCCGGTGTCTACAAACTTAGCTGGGACACATATTTGTGACTATAACACCTTAACAGGGCACTTAGCAGTTATAGTTCATCAATATCCAGTCTTAGTTTACAGTGCAATTAAACCCTAATTACAGAGCATTGCAGTATTTAACTAGATCTACTATATTCAAGCACTAAGCACATCCACATAGGCCAGATCTAATATTCATCCATACTATTAAGCACATAGCATTAACATATCTATCTACCATTCATCTATATCGAAGAACTAAGCAAATTAACATATAAATACATCAATACATCACACAAAGTAGAGAAACACAACATGTATGTGGTTCATCCCCACCCTGGGGCTATTTCCACCAACTCTTCATATTCTTTATTAGCTTCTTCATTCAGTTACATGCACAGAGCCACAAAAACCCTACTCCATAGAGGAAAGGAGATTTTTGCACCTCGCTAGATCCTCCTTCCCCAGGCTAGGTTACAACACTAAGCCTCTCCTCAGTCTCTTACACTCTCTTGCACTGAGCTCTGCAAGCCTCATACAGTATGCATAAAAGCAATCTCCACTTAGCACTTAGCACTTTCGATCACATAGATCGAACTACTTCCTACATCGCTCAACCTTCTATTTATACTTTAAAAAATAGGCCTAAGCATGGGTAAACCCATGGGCCGTCATCCCCATACCCATTACATAATCCCGAATCCCAAAAATGGCCCTAAAAGGGGTTGATATCCCGTGATCTCCGCTTTTTCTTGCGCTCTGCCTTCGACAGCCTATCGAAGTCCCAAAAATAGGTCAAACCTGACCAAGGATCCTCAAAACTTGGTCAAGGGCCAACAAATATCAGAATATTTTCCATGGATCTTGAGGCTCTGATACCAATTTATCTTCCCAAGAAGGCGATCTATAGGAGAAGGTGACCACGCAAGCCATAATCTGACTTCTGACCAAAAACTCCTCAGGGGCGCACCATTGGTCTGGGTGACCAAGCAATGGAGATCCAAGCTAGGGTGATCTAAGAGTGGCCAAGAGGCTTTGGCTATCTCAGAGGGACCTCCGGGGATCAGTGGGAGAATCCCAGTGCAGCCATAGAAGAGGGTGCATTCACTTCATCCCAACAAAGGAGAAACCAGTAAGGGCACAAACCCCAGTTGGTGCACCCTCCCTTCTTCCTCAGAAAACTTGAAGGAAACGATTTTCTCCCTGAGAGAGTGGCTAGATAATGGGATAATACTTCTCTCAGAGGTGGAAGCATGGAAAATGGAGTCACCAATAGGCATCCATGAAGGAAGGCGCACTAGTTATTCTTCAGAAAACCCAAAAACGAAATTGCAGTAAATGTAAAATGCAAACTTAGAAAATAAAACAAACGAGACACATAACTTCAAAAGAAAAGGTAAGAATACTTTATTTGAGTCCTGGTTCACCTTATATACGAAGGGAACCATTTATTTACATATATTTAATTAATCATCAAAAGGTGAAAATGTGTTGTGCCTAGGTGATTGACTTGTGCGACCCAGGTGGGGGTTCCCCTAGGTGGCCTCCTTGGCCCACTCACATGAGATGGAAATTAAGGAACATGTCAAAAATATTTTCGTCCAACCGGTCGCTTAGATTAGATTAAATTATTCAATTGAAGGCCCTTTCGTGATGTTGTGTTATCATTATAATAACGCAGGCTTAGAAGTTGTTGCCTGCTATTGGTATTTGTTGGATCTGTCTTGTTTGCTTGTTTACTACCATCCATTAGGCGTTCCTAACCTAAACTTTGAGACTCCACATTTTATGACATCTGACTATCTTTGATAATATATAACATATTAAGGAAATTTTGCTTCTAAGTACATTAATAAGATTAGGTCTTTACCTTTTTTAATTTAATACTTCATTGGTATGGGTGGGGAGATATTAGTGGAAAATTTTATGAGAATGGGGTGGAGAGTGTAGGAAGATATTAGGGGAAACATTTAT
>ML840501.1:41922-61169 GCA_009831015.1 Picea engelmannii | reverse complement strand
TTTCTTGTATTTAGTTTTAGTTTGTTTTATTAGTTTTAGTTAGTTTAGTTTGTTTTATTTGTTTTAGATAGATTAGTTAGTTTAGATTAGTTTTCTCTTTGGTTTTCTTAGGACTTTAGAGTGGCCAACGGAGCCGTTAAACCTGTCAAGGTGGTTCATTCCAAACGGATTGGGTTATTTAGACAACCCCAGACCAGTTCCACTCTCTCAATTGACGGACGGACCATTTCTCCCATCAACAAATGGCGCTAGAAGGAGGGCTTGAACTTAATTAATGGCACGAGGCGGTCGCAAGACTCCTACCCCCCCTAATCGCTCACCTATAGTGACTAGAATCCATTCACAATATAATATTCCCCCTCAAACAACAACTACTTCAACCGAAGATCCGCAGATCACAGTTGAGCCAACAACCCCTAATCCTGCAGGTGGTGACTTGGAAGAGATTGTCCGTCAATCTCTTATTAAAACACATAGTGCCTTAGCCAGTTTGAGGCCACCAAACCGTCTGTGGGGTCAACCTTTAGACTCCTCTGATATCAGAGAACAGTTAGGTGACACTAACCTCACTGTGAATCCTACATATCCAAGCACAAATCCTACTGTAGGAGGATCTGGGATACCTCCTTCACCACCTCCCTCATCTCTTTCCTCTTCTGGAGGAGATTCCTCTTCAGACGAAGGCAATTCACCTTCTCAGCCTTCCACACCCACTACCCCAATGGAAAATCAGAACAACCCTGCTAGACCATGGTTGGACCAGGATTTTGTAGTTGTACCTGGAGCCCAGCACCCTTTACCTAAGAACCCGAAGAAGTGGCTTCCCAAGTTTGATCCCGATTCAAAACAGATAGCTGAAGATCATATCAAAAAATTTATGTTAGCCATCAGACTCCGTAATGTTGAACATGAAGATGTTGTCTGTAGGTTGTTCCCTTATACTTTTGAGGGTAATGCATCCACTTGGTACTTCGCCCAATAGCCCCATACGATAGTGTCTTGGGAAAAGTTTGAGTCATGCTTTTTGGAAAAATTCGGAGATGGTAAACCTCTGGAAGTCTTAGTCATGGATCTTTCGAGCTTAAAAATGAACCCAAAAGAAAAAGTTAAAGATTTCATTCAAATATTCTTAATGCTTAAAAATCGAATCTCTGTAGATTCTATGCATGTCGAGAGTCTTGTAATAGCTTACTACACTAAAGCTCTACATCAAAGTATAGTTATTTGGGTCAAACGTTCTAAAAAGGCCACGTTGTTAGAAGCCTTCAAAGAGGCTACTCAGATTGAAAAAGATATACTTAGTCTTAAGGACTCTTCCAGCAACGAAACTGAGATTGTTTCTTCTTCCAAAAAGAAGATTGAAATTCTCTCTAGACCTACACAAAGCAAAATACAACCTGAAAACTCCGATTTGGAAAATTTAACTAAAGTTGTACAAAAATTGTCTAATCAAGTTATAGATTTAAAAAGGTCAACTGAAGAAGCTTCCTCGAGTAAAGGACCCTACAAACCCCCTTTCCAAAATCCTTTTCCTACCAACTGACCTAACCCAAACCCCGAAGGCTTGAACCTAGAAAGTTTCCAATGTGCTCTTCAAACAATTCTAGAATCCCAAGATAACTTGATGCCTCCTGAAATCCCTCAGGAGGAAGTCGAGCAGGAAACAGTTCAAGAAGAAGAGTCTTCTCCAAACATCTTTGGACACTTCTCGGATAGCATATTTCAAGCTAACTTCGAGATTGTTCACCCTTACAACACTAGGAGTAAGACAGCAAACAAACCTCTTGTCGAGAACACTACAAATTCACCTCCCAAGCCATCTAAATCAGCAGAAATTAAACAGAATGATGTCAGCCCTAAATTAGATTATGATATTGTTGAAGATCTTAAAAAATTAAGGGCTAACATTTCTATTTATGAGTTGTTGAAGTTTCCATTTTTGTTACAGAAGATGTTGCAAAATATTTCAAAAAATGGCAAGAATGGTAACTCAAATGGTAACAAGGTTGTGCAAAGCAAATTGTCGCAGAAGACTTCCACTAAAAACAATCTTGATCCTCAAGACAAAGGAAGCCTTCCTATAACTCCTGTAAATAATGTAAATAATGTAAATAATGTAGATAAAGTAGCATTAGATAAGGCGAGTAGAAAACCACAAGTTACTACTCTAAGTACTCGCAAGAATGTACCCCCTTTTCTTTTAACTTTCGAAATCTTCAACAGAAATGTCCATAATTGTATGGTTGACTCAGGAGAATCATCAAATGTGATGCCTTGGTCAGTCTGCCAAAAGATTAACGCTGAAGTAGAACCATCTTCTTTGAAAATCATACAACTTGATTGAACAGATGTTAAAGTTATAGGCAAACTAAAAAATGTATTGATTAGATTATCATCTAACCCAAAGGTTCATCAGGTTATTGATATAATTGTGGTGGATATTCCGGAAGTGTATGGTCTCTTTTTGAGCAGGGATTGGTCGGAGCAACTACATGGTTACTTCGCCACGGACTGGTCTCATTTATGGCTTCCAGAAAACGGTAATCCCAACAAGATCAAAGTGAATCATGAGCGTTACCTTAAGTTCACGGTCACATATTTGAACGACCCCAATGAACCATACACACCTCCTGTTGATTCACCTGAAGTCCAAGGGATGGACACCTTCTTCAGAAATTTCATGTCTGAAGTTTCGCTTATCAACAATCCTGAACAGCAATCCGAGATCATAGCATATGTGCAACCAACAGCTTCTATGCAACAGTCCCATGAGCCCGATGGAAATCAAATTTGGTCTCTATATTTCGATGGTTCCAAGTCTAAAGAAGGAGCTGGTGCAGGTTGCATCATTATCGATCTGGCAGGTAACAAGACATTAATGTCTTGTAGACTAGAATTTGAATGTATGAACAATATCGCAGAATATGAGGCTTTACTGCAAGGTCTCAGAAAAGCCTTGGACATGGACATTCAAAATCTGGTTGTATTTGGTGATTCTGAAATAGTGGTCAGACAGGTAAGAGACTCTATACACTGTCTTTCCCCACATCTCAAAAGTTACCAGTCGGAGGTATGGAGTTTAATGAACAAATTTTCTGCTTTTAATATAAATTCCATTCCTAGATTAAATAATGCCGAAGTAGATCTACTAGCTAATGTTGCCTCTAAACTTCTTTCTGCAGAAGGCTTATCCCCAAACGCATTCTCCATGGAGCTATTGTTTCGACCATCTGTTCCTGACAATATTACAAACTAGAGAGTATTTGACGATGATCAGTAGATCATTAACTTTCTACACATGGAAGAAACCTTTCAAGGCGCAGTGATAGATGAATGAACACACGACGACAATTTGCACAACTTTATGGTATTACCTAAACCGAAATCTCCTGAAGCTCTATCGGACATGGTAAATTTCATACCCAAATCTGTTGTTAGACTAGAAAAGTTTTATGATTTTGAAGATAAATTTAAAAAGACGGTCAATTGCAAAACCAATATTTCCTCATTATCTTATGAAAAAGTCAATTTAGGGACTAGTGAAAATCCTCAGTGTATCAATCTAGGCTTGGGATGTTCTAAGGAAGAAAAAGTTGTTTTTGTTAGATTATTTAAAGAATTCAAGGATCTCTTTTCATGGACTTACGATGATCTTAAAACGTTCGATCCTAATATTATACAACATGTCATCTCGATGAAGCCCCAAACCTTACCCTTCCAACAGAAACTGAGGAAAATGCATCCTAAACTAGAACCGACCATTCAAAAAGAATTGAATAAACTCCTAAGTGCTAAAATAATTTTTCCTGTTAGACACACTCAGTGGGTATCCAACCTCGTCCCATTTCAGAAGAAAAACGGGGAAATTCGACTTTGTGTCGATTTTCGAAACCTCAACAAAGCGTCTGACAAAGATAATTATCCTGCCCCACCTGTTATCACTGAAATTTCGTTCGCACATGGCGAAAAGAACTCAGCATCATCAAAAAAGGAATGAAGTCATTCATGGCACTGAATTAATTTCACAGCATTGCAAAAGGGTCAAAAACTATACAAAGTAACCAAAAATTGAAGGGCGCTTTACAGAAGTTGGGTGCGCGCGCATATGCGCGGAACAGGAACATACAATGTGCGCATGTGCGCACGATGCACGGTTGTTGGCGCAAAAACCCATGCACCTGCTAAATGGCGCATTTATGGAATTGGTCGGCCTCCCAACCACTTCTAGATCAGCTCCCAAGCTGATTTGACTCCCAAATCTGAGCTGAATCCGCATGGTAGGCTGGTCAAAGACCTAATTAAGCCCTAAAGAGCCCCTTTTCACACCTCAAAGGAGTTACATAATCACCCAATGCTATGCTATAAAAATCCATGAAGAAACATCATTTTCTCAAGGAAATTCATGTAATGTTATGTTGCTTAGATTGTTTTAAGGACTCACTCCTTGACAATAACACATTAGCACCATTTCATTAAGCCATTCACCTCTCCATTGAGTGAATGTGCTTGGAGTTCTTTCACCATCATTCTCATTTTCTTATTGTAAGGAGAGCAAGTTTGTGAGGGCACAAGAGCCTTCCTTTGGAGGAAGAAGGGACTCACAGACCCCCTTTTCTTCATTGTGTTTTGATTTCATCAATTGATCAGCCTAAAAACATTGGTGATATAGGTCTTGTTGTCATTTTTATTTTCTTATCCATATGCTCATAGTTTTAGTTTGTTTTAGTTTAATTCTTGCTTATAGTTTTGTTTTGTTTTCTCTAACCCTTTCCTCTACAGCTATCATGCTCAGCAAGACCCAACTGGACATGTAAGCACCCTTTATTTTCTCACCAAGTGACATATTGGGTGCAAACAGATTGGCGACCATACTGGGGACTAGGTATCAATTCCTTCCTCATTTGGGTTTATTTTGCTTTCCTTTTGCTTTCATTAACTTGCAGGTGTACAAATCGGCCTTTGCCGACCTGCTAACCAGTCAATTCAAGGGAGAATTGAGAGAAATCCATCTGGATTTCCTCTCTCAGGCGTTTTCCACAGGCACGCGGATATTTCACCCCACAGATGTGCGGGGTGCGCGCATGCGCCTTTACCGTAGTCTGTTTCTGCGCGCATGCGCTTGTTCTCTTGATTCTGTACGTGCACCAGCGCTCTGCGCGCACTTGTCTACACTAGAGGTCACGCATCTGAACTAAAATTTACATTGTAAGGTCTTGGGATGTGTGGAAATTCATTTTCCTTCTTAAGAATGATGTTATGCATGCTCTAAATACTGCACCACTTAGACCCCTCGACTTATAAAGGGGATAGTCAAACAAACATAGGCACTTAGGTGGATAAAAATCATTTTCCCTTATTTGCTTTTTTCCATGTGGATGGCTTGCTTTGATTTATAATCTAGGTTGGACAATCATACTTAATCACACCTAATTCACATTTGGGACTAGAAATTGAAGTAACAATCCTTGAGTATGCTCTTCTCTTGCACTTTTAAGCGATCTTGATAACCAGAAAAAGATTGCGAAAACAATCTCATCTCCCTTAACAAAATTTCAAAAGATTTAGGTGAGGACAAAGGCCCTTTTGGGACCCCTCTTAATTTCATTTTTCAAACATATCTTAAATTTGTAACGGGCCCATACATGCCCACATGTCACAAAGGTAGGATAGTGGTTGGAATTTTGCTTTCTTAGATCAAAAAACTAGGAGAGTTTAAAGGTTTGTAACGGGCCCACACATGCCCACATGTTCAATCTAGGATAGTTTCATGCTTTTTCTAGATTAACTCACACATAGGGAGTTAAAGGATAGTAACGGACCACAATTTCCACATGCTAGTTTCCTAGGGCTTTTAAAATTCCACAAGGTTGTACCAATGACATCTAGCTAATTAGGTAAATCACACTCTTGTAAGGACCAAGCGAAGTCCACATGCAGCAAGGTGACATCTAAATAACTAAAACTTGGTACACTTTCACTCACACACAAAATTCACTTCTTCACTCACATAGCCTCTTCTCGAAACGTGGAGGTATAAGTAGGTTTCCTCCCAAGGGATTCTGAAAACACCCCATCTTTTCTTGACAAGACTATCCACTCCCACTTTTAATCAAACGAGGTTGGTTTTCACCCCCGGCCTCAAAAAACATCATCTAAAATATTTCTAAAAACTCACTAAGTTTTCCTCCACAGGAGGTGCCAAAAGAAAATTTTAGTCTAGGTAGGATTTCGGGGATAGGCATCCAAATAACTCCTCGTTATCTGGTTCTCACATTTTCAAACATAGAGGTTGACAAATAGGGAACTTCAAATCCTCCAAGTCCAGTGTTCCAATCACCATAAG
Organism: Picea engelmannii; assembly: GCA_009831015.1. NCBI lineage: Eukaryota > Viridiplantae > Streptophyta > Pinopsida > Pinales > Pinaceae > Picea > Picea engelmannii. Next base: position 54,826 of record ML840501.1, on the reverse strand, counting down.
GTAGGGAGATACCTGTGAAGGGTCGAAGGTCGAGGTCCGGTTGTTCTGTGTGTCCCCCCTTGAGGCACCCACCTCTTGGACGGGATCCAACCCGTGACCCATTTCTTAGGTCGAAAATCTAAATGTCGCACTTGGACTGAGGTACCTAGTGACTAACTTTAGGACATCTACCCATGTGGCGATTGTGGGCTGCAATCGCACCTTGATTGGATTTTGTGTGGCTATTGGGAAATATCGCCAGCTCTTTCGGGATATGCCCCCTCTACCCCTCATTATAAACAATTGTTTCATCCTTCACTAGTGTCTCATTCGGTGACTTCAGACCCCACTATTGAGTACTATTGGAAGGTCCAGTGCTATTTGAGAGGAAGGACGTTACGTCTTCTAGGACACGAGCATTTGCTTTCTCTTTTGATTCCCCCACGCGGACAAAACCCTCTTACCCACATATTTGCTTCTTTTTCATTTATGTATGATACACATCTGATTACAATTTGACTTTGATATATATATTGTGTAAAAAAACTACAGCAAAGACTCTTGTTTCTATATTTCTCTCACCACTTGTTGCACACAATCACACAACTAGTCTGACATCGTAGGGGAACCACAGAACCCCCATCATTCACGACGCTTTCTCAACCTTCCTCCTATTTTAGGGGGAGTATCTGGTCGTACCCACTCATCGATACTTCCTTCACACACTCCTGTGAGTGCTACCATCTTAGGATCAGCTTTGCTTGGTTCTACCTTACTTGGGTCCACTTCCCAAGGTCATACATTCACTCGCTCTCCTTTGCACAGAAGCGAGGGACCCACTTCCTCTCAAGGAGGGAGCACCAAGCCACCTAGTCCCCATCAAGGGTCAGGTTCACAACACACTATGGCTGGAGCTAACCCTCCCACCCCACTACAGATGCCATACTTGGCCTCTCTCAGCATACCGGATCTCACCAAGCTTACCAATGATCCTATATTGCATGACGCCACATGGCCTGCAATGCCAACCAAACTTCCTTCAGACATACCAAAGTTTGAAGGAAAGGAAGGGGATGACCCCACCAACCATGTCATTACCTTTCATCTATGGTGTTCTTCCAATAGCATTATGGATGATTCTATCAGAATGTGATTATTTCAACGCACACTCACTGGCCCATCAGCCAAATGGTATGTCGAAGAAAAATCAGGGTCCCATACGACCTTTGAGTCCTTGGCCAAAGCATTCTTAAATTTCTTCCAATTACCCATCTGCCATGACAACGGTCTAGAACTACTGTCTAAATTCAAACAGACCTCATCCACCCACATCGCTGACCACATTCATGAGTGGCGTAGGTGACGTAGTTTGTGTAAAGCAGAAACCACCAAACAACAATGTCTTGACTGGTTTCTTAGATCACTTGTCGCTCTCCTTGGTAAGGATGTAGCTTCCACTGTCCCACAATCTGAAGAGGAAGCCATCAGCAAGGCTCAACAATATGACCTCATTTATGCACAGTCAGGATACTTATACACAGTACTTCCTGATCTTCCAAAACCTGTGCCATTTGGCCAGGACAAACTTGGGATGTCTCACTCAGCAGACGGACAAATAGGTGCCACCACACACCATGGTCCACAACCCCAACCGCCGCCGATGTATGGAACACCTCAATACATGTCGGCATATGGGGGTACTTCTTATTACCCCCAACTCCCTTATCAACAGCCATACCCTGTTGCTATACCTCCACCCATTAGTGGACCACCACCGGCACCTCCCATACATCCACCTGTTCCCACAAACAGTGGTACCCCCTCAACATCAGCTTATAGTACTAGTGAAATCACACAGCCTTCCTATGTACCTTATGGATCAGTACCACCTCAAAATCCATATTTTCCATTTCCAGGTCCTCCACAACCCATGGCACCCCCACATCATCATCATGCAGGGGTAAATTTTGTTCAACCCTTTGCTACTCAACAATATCAAAATTTTGAACAGTTGAACACAGCCAACCCAACTCATCCTTCGAACAACGCCAACAAGAAAGGATGGAATAGGAATAATAACAACCCTGGTCAAGGCGGGAATCAACCCCCACAGCACCAACCCACTGGGGGCAACCAGAACCAAGGGAACCAAAACCCCCAAGGGGGCAACAACAACAAATTCCAAGGGTGAAATAATATTAAAACCATCCACCTTTGTTCTCTTTGTGGCGAGTTCAGTCATTACACTCACCATTGCCCCCAGATCACTGATTTCAAATGGTTGAAAGACTCGGGTAGTCTTCCCCATACCCCTGCACAAACTGCCCCTCCACAAGAACCAAAACAGTATGTACAGCAACCCCCTCCCACCGTGCTGCAAAATCCTATCCCACATCAAGGTGTGATAAACACCAAACAAGACAGAAACCATCCCCCACCTCAGGTGGGCCAATACCACAATCCCAATAATCCAGCAGAGCGAACAATTCTCCTCACCAGTGAGGAATAAATTCTTCTACAAACACGCAATCGTCAGTATCAGACACCAGCTGAGTCTACTCCTATCTCTCCTGAGACAAACCCTACACCGACGGGACCCCCGTTGGTGACCCCTCACCCTTTCGTCGAACCACCATTATGCATCCCTCGCATCCCCTTGCGCAGGAATGTTCACAACCCACAGGCTAGGGCAGCTCATAATTATAGCTTGGTTGACGTCTTAGCACAATCCCCGGCTACCATGTCAGTCTTGGAAGTCCTCTAGACTTGTCCCATGCAACGGAAATCACTACTTTCCACCTTTGGGGTTGTCGACCCTGTCGATACTCGACTCATCACCTTCGATCTTGACAATAGCGAACCTCGTCTTCCCGCCTTGGTCGCTATTCAACTACCATTAAAAATACGGAACATCATCGTCCATCGGTGTATCATCGATGAGGAGGCATCTACATGCATCATGTCCAAAATAGTATGGCAGAAGCTTGGTTCCCCGGAACTCATACCCTCCGCCATCACACTACGAGCTTATGACGGACGACCATCATCTCCTGAAGGGCTCTTCCAAAATGTCCCCGTTGAACTCGGGGGAAAAACTATTCTCATTGACATCGAAGTTATCGACGCCCCACTCGATTACAATATCTTGTTCGGATGTAGATACATGTATGCTATGAAGGCAGTGGCATCATCCGTCTTTCACACAATCATGTTCCCCCACAACGGAAAGATTGTAACCATCGACCAAGTCTCACATTATGAGCCAAACCCATCTGCCAATATCGATAACATTCTTCCTCTCATTCACACCAACCACGACACATACCCACTCGTAGAGATGGGTCCTGGCATCTTCAAAGATCCATCCTTGTTAGGGACGTACCATGGAGCACCACCACTCCTTCCCCCTAATCAAGTATGTGTCGTCTCATCTAAAGAAACTCATACGGAGGATGCTCGTCCTCCTCAGGAGGCTTCAATCATCCCTGACGTCTCAATAGTCGCAGACCCACTCCCATCAGAGCCTCCTGCACACTCATCGAGCTCAACAGTTCACGAATCCACGTCCCCTCAAGGGCATAGTCCCGTTTGGGAGATAGTTCCCCCACCCCTCACTCAAATTCCCTTTTTTTACCCTCCACCCGGTATAGAATCTTTTCAGGTAGCCGCAATGCTTACACTACCCAATATGGTGTTAGCAATTCCAGTGTGGTATTTACATCCACCTGAGATGGTCCCTTTCCCAGCCCTTCCCCCACAGGAAGGCCTCCCCATGACGATTCCCGTCCTCACCCCCACTACCCCCATACTCCCTACCCCCCCTGCTACAACTGGGGGCAGAAGAAAGAAGAAGGAGCCCACATCTCCACTTCCTCCATGCATCCCACCACCTTGCGCACTCTGTGAGAAAGAGGGTCATCAAACCAACAATTTCCCATCACTACTGGAATTACGGAATTTGATTCCCCCTAATCAAACTCCCACAACACCCGTCACTACTATTAGTCCTACTACCACCACACCTTCCAGTAGTAAAGGGTTGAGGACTAAATTCGCATGTTCTATCTGTTCCGAATATGGCCATTACACCCATCATTGCCTAGCACTGCCACGTTTCTGGCAGACATTAGCTGCGGTATGCCAAAACATCCAAAACAACCCACACCCTGCTACGTCCTCCTCAAATATCACTGACATTCGTTATGTCACCACTTCATTAAATGAACATATGAGATTCCCTTGCTCCCTCTGCGATTCATTAACTCACTTAACATACCAGTGTCCTATCATCCTTGCATACAGGCAACGTCAATTGACCCTACATCACCAACCCCCAGTGGTGGTAATTGACCTTACTTCGTCACTCGAGGATCTTCATGTCATTTCTCCAGAACCTGAGGCACTCCCAATGCCTCCATGGTTCTTACATGACATCTCTGAGGATTTACCCCGCAACCCCCCCAACTCTCCCGCTCATTCCCCCGCAGAGATTCTCCATCCAACCACCACGGGTACCCCTCAGTATTTCAATATATGGTTTATTTCGAGTGAACCCTCATCATATCCTAACATTACCCCCTTTGTTTCTTCAGCAGGGGGCAATCACACTGTCACTGAAATCACTCCTCATGATCCATTATATTCCCGTCATTTCCAATGCGACGAAGAAATATTGGAAGAGCTACAATGCCCAGACTCTCCCTGGGACGCACTACATCATCGTGCACTCTTCCTTCCACAGGAAGCCCTCATGCCTCCTAACCACAACCCCATTTACGCGGTCGAGACCAAAGATTTTATCCCATCAGGGCCTATTGATTGGTTCAAAAATCCCATTCCTGCCCCTGACGCCTTTGAAGAAGGTAATCTGGCTAACATTTCCCCTACCATCAAAATCGACATTTCCATTAAAAATGTCATTGTCGAAGAAATCATCATTGGAGTTGCTTGCACTCCTCAGGAAATCGCCGCTTACAAAGCCCTCTTCCAAGAATATAGGGATATCTTCGCCTGGTCATACACAGAAATGTCAGGCCTTGACCCATCTATTGTCGAGCATCACATCGACACCTGGCCTGACATCACACCAGTTCGCCAGAAACAGCGACCGCTACACCCATCCAAGGTCGTGGTTATCAAAGCCGAAATTGATAAATTACGTACGGTCGGATTTATTTATCCCATCGCTTACACTTCCTGGGTTTCCAACCCTGTACCCGTCGACAAAAAACAGGGCACCATCCGCGTTTTCACAGACTTTCACGATCTCAATAACGCATGTCCAAAAGACAATTTTCCAACGCCTTTCATCGATCAAATTATTGACGACTGCGCCGACCACGAGGCTCTCTCCTTTATGGACGGATTCTCTGGATATAACCAAATTCAAATCCACCCAGCCGATCAGTACAAACCCGCATTCATTACCCCATGGGGTACATTTTCATATCGTGTCATGCCCTTCATCTTAAAAAACGTTGGCGCAACCTTCCAGCGGGCCATGACATACATCTTCCACGATCTGGATAAAATCATCCTCGCCTACTTGGATGACCTCACATCTCGATCCAAGAAACACACCCAACATCTCGATGATTTACGAATCATCTTTCAACAGTGTCGTCAATACAACATCCGCTTGAACCCTCTCAAGTGTGTGTTTTGCATCACCGCAGGACACCTCCTCGGTTTTATCATTTCCCAAAGCGGTATTACCATGGACCCCCTCAAAGTCAAAGCCATCACTGAAATTCCACCTCCCCGAAATCTACGACAACTTCAGAGTCTTCAGGGCAAAGCTAACTTCCTTCGACGCTTTGTCCCAGATTACGCCATACGAACACATGGTTTCCTTCGCTTACTACGTCATGACATCCCTTTTCACTGGGATGACTATGCCCAATAGTCATTTGACGATCTGAAAGCAGCGCTTTCAAATGCACCTTTGATTAGCGCACCTGACTACAATCGTGACTACATCCTCTACGTATCAGCATCAGCTGTATCAGTAGCCGGCGTCCTCATCCAGCCTGGAGATGACAATCATGAACATGTCATTTAATATGTTAGTAAGAACCTCTCAGGACCACCCTTGAAGTACAAACACGAAGAGAAACTTTCTCTTGCAGTTGTCCTCGCAGTCCAGAAACTGCGCCATTACATTCTTCTTCGCACCACGAAGGTCATCGCAAATTCCAACCCTATGCAATATTTTCTCAGTCGTCGACAAGTTAATAGCAAATTCTCTCGATGGATCGTTATCCTCCAGGAATACGACCTCAAGTTCTCAACACCTAAGAGTAAGAAGGCCCTCATTCTCACCGAACTTGTCACGGCCCTTCCTTCTGATATCACCAGTGCCCCCGTCAATACCGACTTTCCTGACGAACATCTCTTTTACATCGCTTCCGATGATCCTTGGTATGGAGACCTCCTCGTCTACCTACGAACTCAAAATTTCGGTAACCATCTATCACGAGATGATCGTCGGCATATTCCCCATTAGGCCCCCCACTATCTACTCATCGAAGACATCCTATATCGGCGGGGCATCGACACCATTCTTCGTCATTGCCTGACTATTGACGAGGCCGACAGAGTCTTAAATGACTGCCATAGCGGTGCATGTGGGGGGCATCTTTCGGGTATCTCCACGGCTCAAAAGATTATCCGAGCCGGTCACTTTTGGCCTACCTTGTTCCACGACTGCAGTCATGCCGTGAAACGTTGTGAGCAATGTCAGCTCTATGCCAACAAAGCTCGAGCTCTCGCCGCTCTTCTTCACCCTGTCATTACTGTGGGCCCTTTTTGTAAATGGGGCATCGACTTTATGACTTGTAATCCCCCCTCCAGCAATGGTCACAAATACATTATTGTAGCCATTGATTACTTCACCAAATGGGCCGAAGCTATGCCCACTTTCAACAACACCGCTGACACTGTAGTGCGTTTCTTCTTTAACCACGTCATATCCTGTTTTGGCGTACCACTCCAACTTGTTTCCGACAATGGGAAACACTTCGAGAATGAGATCTTCATCGAAATCTCATCTCGGCTAGGCTTCTCTCACGAGTTTGCCTCACCATATTACCCTTAGTCAAACGGACAGGTCAAGGCAGTGAACAAAGTCCTCAAGACCATGTTACAGCGCACGGTTAATAAACATAAAACCAATTGGCATCATATGTTATTTTCCGCGCTATGGGTTTATCAAACAGCAGTAAAGACCGCTACAGGTTTCACGCCATTTCATTTAGTCCATGGGGTCGAGGCAACTCTTCCCATCGAGTGTGAAATCCCCACCTTACACACTGCAATCGAGCTATTACCTGACACTGCTCCAATGGAGCAGCGCTTGCTGAACTTGGAGTTGCTGGATGAAGATCGCAGATCTTCATTAAATAACAACGAGGCAGCTAAAAAACGATCCAAGGTTACCTTCGATTGCCACGTCAACCTTCGATCATTTCGCGAAGGAGACCTCGTCCTAGCCTATGATATCACCCATGATACCTTTGGCCATGGCAAATTCGAATCACTTTGGCATGGCCCTTATATTATCCAACATTGCCTCACCAAAGGCGCATACATCCTGGCCTCCCCCAAAGGCCTCTCGCTCAAGGAACCCATCAATGGGTTATACCTCAAGAAATTTTATGCTTAGAAGTAGTCATTCTACTTTAGGTTATTTTTTCTTGTTTAGTGTTTTTAATCTTTTTCTCCTACCCTCTCATCTAAACTACCCTTTGTGCTATTGATAGATGCTTCCTTCACCAGCCTACCACATTGGTTACGCCGACGGTGCCAGCCATTGGACACAAAATCTTGCTTCGGTTACTTGGGCTCTCTACACACCCTCACATGAAATGCTACATTCAAGTGGCATATTTTTGGGACCAGCAACCAACAACCAGGCCGAATACACTGCGGTCATTGGCCTCTTGGCCGACGCCCAACGCCACCATATTCGCCACCTTAGCATCTTCCTCGACTCTCAACTAGTCGTTCTCCAACTCAACAATATTTACCATGTACGCGATCCGTGCCTCTTTCGCAAATACCTGCAGGTTAGATTATTATCTCCACATTTTGATTCCATTACATTTACACATATTCCAAGACAATTGAATCGAACAACAGATGACATAGCTAACATGGTGTTAGATTGGCATATATCACATCAAGCTACACATACATAACACATCTCATCTATCATGTCACAGCATATAGATAGAATAGACATCATCATCAAAACAACAAATATATGTAAACAACATCAGGATCTCAAAAAATGTGTATACTCATATATATATATATATATATATATATATCAAATCCTATCAAGCCATCCGAATGTTTACATACAAAAAATACATGTGCTCGCAGGCTATCATAGTCCCTCGCTACAAAAATTGGCTCACCGGCCTATATACAATCCCAAAAGTATACATCATACATCAGGGTGCCTCTATCGCACCCCCACCTGCTCCTCCCTTGGGAGGAGGTGGTGGCCCACCCCCACCTGCCCCAGGTGGTGGTGGAGGACCACCCATATGACCCTCCTGCCCCGGCGGCAAGCATCCATTAGTCATCACGGAAATCACCGATGCTCGTCGCACTATACTCCGCCATGGTGGCGGTACTCCTATACACTGCTCCAAGAACCCCTCGTCTTGGATGCGGATCCACATGCCCTCAGGCATGTCCTGTAACACCGTCTCCAGACGACGGCGTATATCATCAAAATATACCCCGGCTGCCGCTGGAGGAGCGTGTGATGGCCCCGCACTAGGGTCATCGAATTGGCGCCTCCTCGCTGCCCTCTCAGGCTCTGCTGGTCGCCCCGCGGCCTCATCCCACCGACGCCTCTCTCCACACGGCAGTCTCTCCGGCTCTCACTGATCCAACGCTCTCTGCAACTCCACCTCGTGCCCGCGAGGTGCCACATCTGCACATGCACAAAACAACAAACAAACAATCGTATCAGCGTCTATATCACATATGAACTGGTATATCAAAAGATAACATAAATCAATAGCATACACATACTCAACATACCTCGATGGTCGAAAACCTCCCCAGGAGGCAACACCATGTCTGGATCCCCCTGGAAGTCCACCCCAGCATAGGGGTACCAAAGTATGACTTGCGGCATCTGCCGCCATATCTATGCCACCTGCACCGTAAAATAATGGCCACCTTCGCCACCACCGTGGCGAACCAAAACTGCAGACCACCACCTCAGTCGCGGCTCTCGTGCCCCAGGCGCCTCTAGTAGAACCCTCGGGTGCAACATCGGCACCCTCTCCAAGAACCAGGCTACCAGGATCGATCCAAACGTGAACTCTCCTGTACCTGTGGACCGACATCGATCCAACTGCGCGATCATCCGCGCATGCAGCGTAAGCCCCCATGCAAACCACTCGCGGCCCACCACCACCCTCTCTAGCACCAGCAGCTGACCACCACTAATCCGTTGGGTCGCAAGTGACCCATACACACGAACAATCATCATCGCTATACAGCGATGTGATAGGGCATCAATAGCACTGATGCTCACCACTGTCCCTGACATAAAGTCAGGGCTGGAGCAGTATCGCGCACCAATCGTAGCAAGGGGTGTATCCCTCGGCAGCACAGGCTCTGTCGGTAGCGGTGTTCCCCGGAAGGGGAGCCCAGTCAAAAAATATACATCCTCCACTGCAGTGAAGGGGATCTGCTCTCCTCGCACGAGGAAGCAGTGTAGCTTCGGACTCCACATCTGGAGCAGGAACTGCAGTAAGTACTCATGTGCCCGTATCAACGGGCACTCAAAGAACTTTAGCAATCCACTAGTTGCCAAAGTCGCTCGTACCGCAGGCCCCGCATTGGCCACAGCCTCTCGCAACTATGACCAGTCTCGCTCACGCCATCGAACAACCATAGTCACTGCTAGCCACCTGCACACAACATAGAGTCCTATACCAGCGTATGCAACCATAAAATGCATCAAAAATACTCGTTTTTTACCCTTCAAAACTTGCCTCAAAGCAGTGATTTTTTCACCCACAGGCGCGCACACATGCGCGCCTGTTCACTATACAGGCGCACATATGTGTGCGCCTGTTCACTACACAGACGCGCTTCTGAGCGCGTATGTCCATCATACAGGCGTGCATACGTGCGCGCTTGTACAACCCACAGGCGCGCACTTATGCGCGTCTGTTCAACTCACAGGCGCGCCCATAGGGCGCACCTTAAATTACCCTACCCGCGCACCCATGCACTCATATTCAGTGGACAGGCACGCACATGTGCGCACCTTCCACTGAATTGCCTGCGCATGTGGGCCCACATCCTATAAAAACTCCCTTCAAACCCCTGTACAGCCCCCCGTACCTACCCTGCCCAAAAATTGGAAACCTATTTCTATGCAGGATGATCAGACCACTAACCTGACACTCGTAAACCACCGATCGGATACCTCATGCTCTGTGAAACTCCAAATCTCCTCTACAATTTTCTCGTCCAGTCACTGTAGCAGCAGGTACAAATGAGGTGGCAATGTGGGCCCTACAGCTATATATAAGCCTTTTGCCAAACTTCCACTCACCATTCCGGGAGCCCAAGGTGTCCATTTTTCAAACCGTCTTCAGCCACGGGATCAGCGTTCCGCCACCTACATCATAGCCATCCCTGGGACACTTTTCATCCTGACCCCCCGGGGCACCTTTTTTCATATCATGGTCAGGTACGCACGCGCATTGTCACATTTGTCAAATACATGCTCATATCTTTGATTCTCTTCAGATATTGTTCACTTTGGGTATTTGGTTGTTATGTGCGCAGGTACTTGCTCATCGGTCATCAACATCATCCCTTCAGGTATATCTTCAACACTGGCATGTAGTCTCCCCCGTTGTACTGCATTTACATTTTCCAGTCACACCCTCTGATATTTTCCTTTAGGATCCTCATTCCTGGCTCTGCAGTACTCACACCTTCATTTCCATTTTCGGTACTATTACCCGGTAGCTCTCTCACCCACATGAGTTCTCCCATTCATAGCATCTTTTGGCACTTTTTTGACACTCATGTTGTTCTTCATTACCCTTTAGGGGTGGGAGTCCCGATAGTCTTGCATCATGTAGCACATCAACCACATACTTCTTCTCCTCATTTTGCTAGCTTCCCATATGGACTCCTAGATCATATCTTTATGGTTCTATTCTTTTTACCTGCACCTCTGCAGGATCATGAACCCTCCATTTCATCCACCATCAGTTTTCCCATCTGCGAACCTATCTTCATTTCCCCTACCTCGTACAAAAACTCACCAATGGGGCCCCCACCCTTCATCTGTTTTCCAAGAAATTTATGCCCTCCCTAGGGCACTCATTTCACACTGGGGCACCCGTTTCTGTATTTGTACATTTTTCCCAAATTATTCATTATTTATTGTACAAACGCCTTTATTTACAGCCTTCACATTTTCTTTTGTCATCACCATTGGCGACTTGCTTCATTTTGGCCACACGCAACCCATGTCACCCTTGGTTGGAGTACTACTTCTCATCTACCCTCGTCGGCATCGTCCATATCTTCAGAGTACTACACAGGTCACTTGCCTCTACCCTCTGAATTTGTTCACTTTGTCCTGCCTCTGGCACAACTTACCACTGGTCTTATCGTCTTCCTAACACTCGACCTTGTTACATGGTTGTGGCCACTTTTTATCTCATACATCCTCCAACCAAGGGCAGTCTTGAGTATTCCCACTTTTTGACTTCGTCCATGTACCTCTGCCACTTCCTCACCTCAGTAGATTCTATGAAACCCTTCGCTTCTGGGAGTCGCGTTCCCCTTTTGTCGACCGCAACACACTTTTTCCAGAAGGGCGACAGTATCTTGATTCTCATTCTCCATTTAATGAGAGATCTCGGACGGCACAGGGAGAAACACTATTGCTCCTTGCTGTCATTGGCCCCCATACCATTCGACGCCAACACTTTCTCATGTCATGGTGGGTCTTACTTGGCGACTATTGCAGTTCTTTTTATCATTTGCCAAAGACCTCTTAACCTGGTAGGGCCATCAATGCCCACATCATTATCGTTGCTTATTACCGCAATCATTGCCTATTTTTTCAGAGTATATTCCTTTGCAGAATTGTCTTTTGCCTTTATTATTACCGGCCCCGAGGGCGTTGCAGTCATCTACACCAACACTTCAGTCATCTTTTGTTAGAGTTACAAAACACGAGCATGGGGCATGCCTGCCTCGTTTGTACACAGATGTATATTGTTACGCACCTTATGGAAGGTCGGGTTCTACCAGTTCCTTTCTTCTCCAACGGATCGCTCTGAACGGTATCACTATTGCTCTCTCTTACAACACCATTCTCAGTAAAAGAAACATTGATGGATTTCGGCTATACGTATGCTCCTAACCTCATCCATCAGGGGGCATCTGTTATCACTGAAATTTCGTCTGCACATGGCGACAAGAACTCAACATCGTCAAAACAGGAATGAAGTCATTCATGGCACTGAATTAATTTCACAGCATTGCAAAAGGGTCAAAAACTATACAAAGTAACCAAAAATTGAAGGGCGCTTTACAGAAGTTGGGTGCGCGCGCATATGCGCGGAACAGGAACGTATAATGCGCGCATGCGCGCACAATGCGCAGCTATTGGCGCAAAAACCCGCGCACCTGCTAAACGGCGCATTTATGGAATTGGTCGGCCTCCCGACCACTTCTAGATCAGCTCCCAAGCCGATTTGACTCCCAAATCTGAGCTAAATCTGCATGGTAGGCTGGTCAAAGACCTAATTAAGCCCTAAAGAGCCCCTTTTCACACCTCAAAGGAGTTACATAATCACCCAATGCTATGCTATAAAAAGCCATGAAGAAACATCATTTTCTCAAGGAATTTCATGTAATG
>ML840501.1:24526-41822 GCA_009831015.1 Picea engelmannii | reverse complement strand
TGAAAAAGATACTTTTCCCGTCCCGAAACACATGAATCTCATCTTCGTTAGTTGATTTATGTTTTACTCCTAACCCCCTAGTAGATCAGTAGCATGCATATATGTTCTTGTCTTGTTTGCAGGAAATCTTTGTGGAAGGAGCAACAGTAGCAAGGAGACAACAACTCAACGGAGGATCTACTTCAGCCTTCAGAAAACAAGGTTAGTTCATTCTTCCTGTGCTTGTCTGAGAAAAGGGGTTGAGATTTTGGGTAGAAGGTTAAAGGTTAAAACTGAAGGGTCATGATCTGCATATAGGCTTAGAACCCTAGCTTATTAGTCCGTAGGGTAAAATACCCAACAACACTCCTTGAACCCCAAGAAGTCCATCTTTGTAGTATAACATGGTAAATTACTAGGATTCATTGTGTCAAGTGATGGGATGATTATTGACCCCGAGAGGACTCAAGTCATCACTAAACTTCCCCCACCTACATCCAAAAAATCCATGCAGTCTTTCCTAGGCCAGATTAATTTTGTGAGAAGATTTGTCCCTAGTTTCTTTGAAATGGTCAGGCCTCTCCAGAACCTGATTAAGAAAGACACCCAATATCCTGGGGACCCACAGAAAATCAAGCTTTTAATGACATAAAGAAGGCCATAATAGACGCCCTGTCTCTCATGAGACCTGATTTCTCTTAAGACTTTACACTCTATACTTTTCCCTCTGATCGTTCCTATGCCGCAGTCCTAACTCAGAAGAATTCCGAGAACAACGAAGTACCCATCGCCTTTATGAGCTTTGCTTTCAAAGGTGATGAACTTAACTACCCAGTGATCGATCGGCAAGCCTACGTTGTTTTCAAAGAAGTTAAACATTTTCTATCCTATCTTTTGAAGTCAAGGACGAAAGTCATTGTCCCCTACCCTACCGTAAGGAACTTGTTAGTGCAAAAGGAGTTAGGAGACAAAAGAGCCAACTGGGTCACCTCCTTGCAGGAGTATGACTTAGAGATCACCCCAGCACATATTGTGAGAGGCCAACGATTGTGTAAGTTGGTTGTTGATTTAGAAATAGGACAGCAAGAGGATAGTGATACGTCAGACCTAGAACAACGCGATCAAAGTTTGATTTGTTGCGCACAAAACCTCGTAAGTCCTTGGTACAATGATATTAGATATTGTCTTGAACATGGATCAGCACCCAATCACCTTGACCCCGCCAAGAGAAGAGCGTTGAGACTAAATTTCGCCTCCTTTCATCTAATTAACGGTATACTGTTTCATCAAAATTTTGACGGCGTACTGATGCGTTGTCTCGAAAAAGACGAAGCAGAAAAAGTCTTGCTTGAGTTGCATGCAGGAGAAACTGGTGGTCACTTCGGTCGGGATACCACTGCTCATAAGGTTTTAAGAGCCGGTTACTACTGGCCCACGCTTTTTAGAGACGCCCATGCCTTGTGTGGTAAATGTATTATCTGTCAGAAAGCATCAGGGCGGTTGCAAAAACCAGCCTTCCCCTTGCAACCCGTTTCAGTCGATTCTCCTTTCCAGTAATGGGGCCTTGATATCATAGGTCCTATTAACCCTCCATCCTCACAACAGCACAAGTATATTGTGATAGCCATTGATTAATTTACTCGATGGTTTGAGGCCGCCGCGCTAAGAACTGTTAACACCAGTCAAGTGATTGCTTTTCTGAACTCGAATGTCATCACTCATTTTGGTATCCCTGATTGTCTAGTCTTTGATAACGCTTCATACTTTTATTCTCTAGAGATGAGTGAGTTCTCTTTGGAGAAAGGAATAAAGCTAAAGTATTCTGCTAGTTACTACCCATAGGGCAATGGCTTAGCAGAATCAACAAACAAGAACTTGATCAAAATTATCAAGAGAACCGTGGCTGGAAATCACAAGAACTGGCACAATGCATTGTTGAATGCACTGTGGGCTGATAGGGTAACACCAAAAAGACGCTATAGGTAACTCCCCCTTTTTTCTCATTTATGGAAAAGAATCCATTCTGCCACCTCACATTCTTCTTCCTTCGCTTCAATTGTCACAAAAAGTCCAAGAAGAAGATTGTCCCCCTTTAGAAAGTTGTATTAACGCTTTGATGAAGTTAGAAGAAGTAAGAACCCAAGATAAGCATAAGTTAGACCAACATCAACAACTGATTAAAATTTGGTTCTATTCTAATTCTTCTTCTGATAGGAATTTTGAGGTAGGCGATCTCGTTTTGAAGTGGGACAAACCACACGAAGGGAAGGGTGAGCACACCAAGTTTCAAAATTTATGGCTTGGGCCATTTTTGATTGTTGAAAAGTTGGGTCCTAGTTCCTTTCGATTACAGAATCTTGAAGGGTAGCTTGACACCTATCTGGTGAATGGCCAAGCCCTGAAAAGATACTTTGCCTGATAACTACCCTTGTATATTATGTAAATATTTCTTTTGTCTGCATTTTTTTCGTTTGCTTCCTGTTTGATTTTGATTTGGATTGATCAGTTTTTTGGTGCTTTCTGAAAAAT
This sequence comes from Picea engelmannii, assembly GCA_009831015.1. Taxonomy (NCBI): domain Eukaryota; kingdom Viridiplantae; phylum Streptophyta; class Pinopsida; order Pinales; family Pinaceae; genus Picea; species Picea engelmannii. Next base: position 39,314 of record ML840501.1, on the reverse strand, counting down.
ATGCATACCTGTGCACTGAGACATTCAGACAAAGACCATAGAAAAATTTCTTCGCTGAAATAACTTCTGAAATATTATACGAACATCAGTGATATATTTCTGAAACTGATATTTATGTTGGAAAATTTAGTTGTTTGAAAGAATTTTACTAATTTCAATCTCTGAGCAAAGTTTGTCATGATCATCTATTATCTTTTTACGCTGTCCCTTTTCCATAAAGGAATGACTCAAAATATGTCTCCCTGTCATAGAAGTTGTTTTTGTAAATAAAACATTTCTGGAACTGAATAAAGGACAGTGTTTAAAAAATTCTGATGAGGTCTGAAAAAATATGTTAAAATATCAAGATTATCAGCGTCACCCCGCTCAGCTATATATCTACAAAAGAAAACAAAATAAAAATATCAATAAGAGTTGTGGGAAGTGTTTGTAAACCCGTCGGGATACTGAACAGGTCCGTTGGCAGCGGGTAAATGCATGCATGGCGCCAAGACAACTTCGTCGGGGTACTGAACAGGCCTGCTGGCAGCGAAGCAATGTCAAGTACATGAAAATCTGTGAAAAAAATATAAGAAACCTCTTTAATATCATTTATTCTGATCTAGAACTTCTTGATAGGATACAGATATCAGAGTGGGTTAAATGGCAACCCTGTCGAGTCTATGGACGCCTACTGGCAGCAGTGGCCATTCCAGCAGTATTGAAGATTTTATCATTAATATTGTGACTTACTGATCTTAAGACTGTTATTAGTTTTCATCTTTTAAAACATCGCTGGAAAAGATGGTAAATGATGATGTTTGTACGATTTTTTGGTCGTTGTTTTTGAGTTGAAATTCTCTTTGTTGTCCTAATCTGAATTTATTTCTTTTGACAGCGATAACTGCTTCTGCCAGTGTGTCGCCATTGTTGGCAGCCAACTCAATTTTTTCTATTTCCCTATAAGATTCCTACACCTATGTCTTCTAAACTTCAAATTCTCGTCGCATTTTGCAATTAAACGATATTTTCATTTCTTGCGACACTTGCAAATTTGTCTCCATTTAGTTTTCACGACTGTAAGCGTGAAAACTCCTCTATCGTTATTTGAACTGTCATGATATTTTATTGATATTTTGAGTGGCACTTACCTTGGTTTATCATTAAGTGGCTGAAAGGATTTTTGAACTATGCCTATTTGCTTGTTCTTACTTTGATTGCGCAACTGGATTTTATTAAACTGGTAAGGCATTGAGCATGAACATTTATGTTTTTTGAAACTTGCCTAGTCATTGAATTACATAGGGATCATGGTTTATTTTTGTTTTATATATATGATGTGATCCTTATTGTTATAGCTCTTGGATTATGAAATCGATTGTCACCATGTTTTAAAACCTTTGATTAAACATTTATGCAATGGCGCGTTGGTTAAACATTTGGGTTTAATTTTACATTGAATATTCATGGTTTGAAATATGGCAATGGCGCATTGGTATATCGTTCATCGTTTGATTTTTGGGTTGGCTGAATAGTATGGTTTGAACTATGTTATGATTGTTTCAACAGAGGGTTAATTCGCCGATTGTACTTTTCCATTACTATTTTGCATGGCGGTAAGTGATCCCACCACCCTCGCATGCGTACATTAATGCTTCCCCTTTGATCATTCATAGTGGTTAGACCGATTGACTATGCTCCTATCTGCTGGTGTTTTCGACCCAAACCCTTACCATGTGCTCGCACCATGGCTCCAGTCGTGAGGGTTGAACCCAATGGTAGTCAGGCTCTACTGATGTTCGACAGTGCCCACAGTGACCTTGAATAATTTGGATGGCTCCCGTTCATACAAAAGTTTGATGGTTTTAACCTCTGCATTGCTCGGCAATTCGCTTTAACCTTTGATGGTTGTCGAGCCAAGGTCGGGGATGTTCAATTGCAAATTGACGAGCAATTTGTAAGTTTAGCTACAGGTTTGCCTGCCACTGGACAACGATGGTCCAAGAATTGCAAAGTGGAAGAGGTCCCTTGGACTCTACTCTTTCAGTTGCGTAAGGTTAGCTCCTGTGATAAGGGTTTTCCTGTGAACATGCTCAAGCAACGTTGGTACGATTTGTTGATGATAATCAAACAGTTTATAACCTGTGAGGGTCGGTACGGGTTTGTTTTCTTATACCACCTTCGTTTGCTTATGGTTTTCATGGGCTATGAGCTTAATATGCCTTATTACTTGCATAGAAGCCTGTTTAAAATGTCTAAGAGATACAAAAGGAACCAGGCTGATAGAAGCCTTTTTCACTATGGGCTGGTTAAAATTATTGTCATTTGTCATTTGGGGTTACACGGAGACTGTTGAAATGATTTCCTTGCACGCAATGAATTTGAGGATTCGAACCCTCCACAAGTTGACAAACCTGTGGTGAGCGAGGACAAGACTATACCCCCGGTACCCTATAGTATTCGGTTACCTAAACCCTTACCCGACTCACCTATCGACCTACCCCACTCTGTGACCAAGGATATCGAAACTGTTAAGCATGTGGAAAAGAAACCCAAAGCCAAACCCACTGCAAATGCCAAAGGCAAAAAGAACACTCGTTTAATCTCTCGAATGGAAAGGAACAAGTTGAAACTTCCTGTCAACCCTAACCCCATCATGGTGAGTGAAGACTCCAACTCGGAAGTGGAACGTTATCTGGCTAGTGAGTATCCCTATTCGGAAGGTCTGTGTGCCAAACCCTCATATGACTTGTGACAAACCTACCACCTTGCTTGCAAAACGACCCTAATTTCCCAGGCATTAAGATGCCTTATGAAACCCCCGATCATTCATCTAAACCCTCTCCTGCTCTGTCGAAGCCTACAGTGCCACCCTGTGATCAATGTGGTTCATGGTTAGAGAGATATTATCTTGATGTGTCAGTGCTACAGTCAAAGATTAAATCTTTGGAGGACCAGGTTACACTACTTACCCATCAAAAGGCTGAGCTACAGACCACTGATAAGAGACAAAGAATGGTAGGCTCCATTTTGTTTAAAAATGTGGAATCGTCCATAGTTGTGGTAAATTATAAGTTGGCGTAATTGGATAGCCTCGTCACACAGGTATGTGTAATATCAATCATTATTGTAAATAGTATGAGTTTATATAATGATTCAAATTTGGTTTGAATAGCTCTGTTCAACATTGATTGATTTCGTTACATTGTATACTCAGCCTTTCTTTGATTGAACGGAATTTCGTTTCCCAGTTTAGTTTCGATTAGATTTTAATCGATTTGATTGATTTTGTATGGATTTGAGTTGTTTGATTTAGCCAAAATGAATGCTCTGTTGTCGATTGAAGTCGTTTGATAGACACAAGTTGTTTCTCATATTTTGATTCTGAACACAATCGCAATTTGTTTTGATTTCGTTATGATGTATATGCTATGATTGGTAACAATTGTGATATGGTTAACTGTTACGGTTTTATGTCCATATGGATTTCGACCAATTCGAATACAGTTTGGATTATTTTTAAAATTATTCTGTACATATTCACCCAAATCGTGAATGGATTCAATTCGTAAACGGTTATGTGAAACCCAGCCGGTTAATTCATTTTGGTTTGTTGTTAGAACGACCCTATTATCGATTGGATTGTTAATGAATATTCAGTTACAAGTTGATTTGTAAAATGAGATTGGATTCACTATTATCCTATATTCAACTTAGTCACGATTTGTTTCGATTGTTGTCCAGTTTATGATTATCATTTCTGTTGACTTGATATTGGTTCTGATCAATATTAATTGATCCTGTCTGTTGACTGTATAACGCTCAGCGATCGAAATCTATGGCAAATTCTGGTTGATGCTGTTATATCTACCCATGATCGTAACAGTCTTTCCATCTTTGTATTTAATTAAAACAGCATGAATCTTATGCTCCATTATTATAGCTATAACGAATGGATTTTGGTTGTGTTGGATTAGATCATATCACACATGATATGACTCACTATGGATTTCATTTGATATGAAACAGTCTTGTTACTGTTTGACCCGATTTTATGGTAAAATGAAACAGAGTATTCTCACCCCTATTTCGATTAAATCACTTTTGATTTTGTTTTATATTGAATGATAAAATTATTTGAATCATTAGTGATTCGTTTTTAATGTTTATTGAAAGAAGATTGGATTTGATTCTTTTAAAAAAAAAAAAAAATTGATTTGATTTCTATCTGATCCTGTATGTTATTTTAGACTAGCTACAGAATCAGATGATTCTGTAGCTAAGTCTGTAAAATCAATTTTTTATTGTTTTGCAAATGAAATACCTTTCTAACTTGATATTTTTGGTCTATTGCAGATGGATTCGAAATTACAGTGGATTTGATGAGCAGTTAGGGGATATTTCAAATATTTCACTTGCATTTTAGTTTCCTAGTTTAGTTGATTTTTGGGATATCTCCCAGATTATGTAAAACAGTTTGATATTATCCACAGGGAGGTTTTACCCTGTGGAGAGACTTATATATACTTATGATTTTTGTAATAATGTTCATCCTCATTTTTGGGAGAACAAGGATATGGAGTTTTAATACAGACTGAGGCAGAATTTGGTGTTTTGTTACAGCTTTAGCTTCTCATCATATCAATATTTTGTTTCATGTTGTGTATATCAATTTGTATCTGGTTAATTACTACTTTAGCTATCTTAATCATGTGAAAATGATATAATTTAATCATTGTTATCCATATCTGGTTTCTTCTAAGTATTTAAAGAACATAGCAATTGCTTAATTCAATTTGTGAATGACAAATTTCTCTTCTTCATAAGTTGAATTATAAAGTATAAGTTTTTGCATAACAGGTTTCCCTTATTGCAGAGATTTATAAATCATAAAATTGTTATGATTTTTTATGTCTTGTTTGTCATGTAAACAACTAAAAGAGCAGCGTAGCCTATCATTTACGAGAAGCTTATGGACTAACCGGTGCGAGTTTACTTCCTCCGACCAGCTTCGAAGTCATCATACACAGGACAAATTAGGAGCGCTTCCAGGTCAATCTGTCATTTATCTGTTAGTATATTTGTTAGTAATGTTAGTTAGATATATATGTTTAATATATTTGATTGTTTAATTTCAGTAAATATATTAGATCGTTTAATTTCAGTAAGCTTTATTTCTTATTCATAAAATATAAAAATCAAAATATATCTTTGGCTATCTTAGGACAGAAAGCATATGAGTTTTGCAGGTTTTATTTAAATCTGCCAATTGTGTATATTGTATATTTGTGAATAAGTTGTATTATAACTGGTAGTTAGACGGTTAATTGTTAGAGTTAGAGTAATAATAATTAGTAGAATAGTTAGTGTAATTCGTATTTAGTTTTAACTTATATTGTAGTTCATTTTTTAATTAGATTAGTGTATTAGTTTGTTTTTATTTATTAGTTAGTTTAGTTTCTTGTATTTAGTTTTAGTTTGTTTTATTAGTTTTAGTTAGTTTCAGTTAGTTTAGTTTGTTTGATTTGTTTTAGATAGATTAGTTAGTTTAGATTAGTTTTCTCTTTGGTTTTCTTAGGACTTTAGAGCGGCCAACAGAGTCGTTAAACCCGTCAGGGTGGTTCATTCCAAACGGCTTGGGTTATTTAGACAACCCCGGACCGGTTCCACTCTCTCAATTGACGGACAGACCATTTCACCCGTCAACAATACTATTACTTTTTAGTTTCTTTTAGTATTATGGATGTGTCATTGATACTATCTTTCATCACTGTGGCAGATGTCAAGTGATTCTGAGGTGTTCATTGGGTATGCATACGGTGCTAGTCGGCACACTCAGAGGCTTGCCTCCACAACTTGGGTAATCTTTATACCTCAAGGCCAGTTATTATCTTCTAGAGGTATATGCTTAGGTGACACCACAAATAATGTTGTCAAGTATAGCGCAGTTATTGAGTTGCTTCGTGATGCTTTGTCATTGGGTATCTCTCATCTTCGGATTTATCTTGACTTTCAACTGGTTCTGTCTCAGTTAAACAGAGTGTAGCGGGTTCATGATCCAACTTTACACCGACGATTCCTTAGGGTACGTCTCTTAGAACGAAAATTTGATTATATTACATATTTTCATGTTCCTAGGAGATTAAACCAAGTTATAGATATCTAGCTAATCAAATTTTAGATTGGCATCTTGCACACATATGAAAGAACATTAACATAAGCATGTAAATACTTTTTTGCACACATGATCCATAAGAAACAAAAGACCAAAAAACCATATATAATACCATAAAGTAACCAGAGTACATAGATGGATGCAAGTGCCTCAAAAATAGGACCAATAACGAGTCACAGGGCTTATGCCCTCAAAAAATATATACAAGTAGTGCTCGTGGCACGTCAAAATGTCTAGCTAAAGTTAGGGCCTGTGGGCCCTGTTATACTAGTCCATAGAATTGGCTAAGCGTTGAAACAATCGGACCCACGTCCGTGGTGCCCCCACTACATGAGGCTGCATAGTTGGTGGCAAGTCCTCAATCTCTTCCATCGAGACCGTGCGAGTGAGCGCAGTAGAGTTACGCTCAACCCGTCTCAATACCCTCTCAACCTCCCTGGCTGGAAGATCTCCTGTTGTTGTTGGTCCCCCTATGGCGGCAGGTGAGGCCCCTGGCCGAGGACGACGCTTGTTCCTCACATAGTCAGCAGGTCGCACTGGTCCCACATCTACACACAATGAAAAACACATCCATCAAATACTCTGGCATAACAAAAAAAAAAGATATATATAATATATATAACAAAACAACATAAAAATTCCATATACAACAAAAAAAAAAAACTACAAAGGTGGAGACTTACCCATCTCCCCTCGCTCCTCACCAAGAGGTACTGGTATCTCCGGGTCTATCGAAAAATCAATCCCGGCATAGGGGTAGTCCTCTATAATCAAGATCTGTCATGACATCCATGCAAAAAATTCATCATCAAAGGACTCATTGGTCCTTCCACCACCCTGTCACGGTAGTAGTACTGCCCATCTACACACAGTAGGAAGAGAGGCTTGATGTCCTCGTACCACTACTCGAGGACTAAAACTCAGAACTCTCTCAAAAAAGAATGAACACAGAATGGTCTTGAACCCAAAGTTCCTATGTGTCCGCAAAAGACAATCTGTCAATTTCCTCTTCATGCACTCAAGCAAAGTGGTACTCCAATCAAAAACTTGTGCATTTAAGCACTGGACTGCACAGTTCATCTGTGCGCAGGATGCCTGATGTAGAGCCACAGAACCAGTAATTCACCCAATAAGCAATATTATCACTTGTAGCGATAGGTTAGTGATCTTGCTTATAGGCACCTGCGTGCTCGTGCGGTCCATATCAGCTACACAATATAGATCTATCAGTTCCGCTATGTTATGCGGCCCCGCAGGAAAAGTCCAGAAATTGACTGGTTCCCCTCTCCTAGAGAGGCTAGTCAAAAAGTAAATGTCCTTAACCGTGGGCACCAGTGACTGACCCTCTAACATGAATGCCTCTGCATCTGGATGCCAGTAGTCAACCAAGGCATTCAGTAGCCTAGGTTGTGCCCGAATGAAAGGACATAGAAAAAACTTGAGTAACCCACACTGCATCAACGTAGCCACAGCATTAGGGTCTTCCCCGACCAACTCATTCACCTCTTCGTGCTCTATTTCTCTCCAATGGACATACATCCTGCAAAACAAAAAGGTTAAGGAGGTTTAACCCTTGCTTTTGAAGTCTTTTTCATTCAATAAGGGGGCCTATGCTTGCTGTAATGGTGACAGTGGTGTGTACACACGTGCAGAGTTTACTCTGCCCGAATGTACACGCGGCATGTCCTGAGACAGCCCGCATGGACCTAGGGCCGACTTTTTAAAAGTCTATGCCCCCCTAAAAAATGAAACCCAATACATAAATAAAGACATAAAATCCAAGATAAGGGATCTTGTACTTACTTGGTCCAGACAGAAGTTCGTTTCGTCCACTGTAGCTCCTGGAATCACCACTTTAATCAAAGGGGGGTCTTTTGGCTCCAGAGTCAATTTCCAAATGGTGATAATGAGCTGCCAACTTCTATTTATAGGCTTTTTGACCTCTTTTTGTCACTTTTTTGGCCTCCATTATCATTTGATTTATACCAAAAATCATTTAGAGTGATTCAGGAGTTATTTAGGAGGGATTTGATCGGGTATTGGGGCAGTTTTTTTTTAGTTTTAAGTAATTTTCGACGGTCCGTGGAAAAAAATTTCGACGATCTACTTGAACATATAGGTTAGGTTTCTACCCTAACTTTTGTATCTCATTGTCTTTTTCCTTTGCCATAGGATCAATCCCGTCAGGTTCTGACACAGAACCATCATATCTTCTTTACAAGTTTCACAACTTGGTGGTAGAGGTTACCAGAACATGGATGCCCTAGGTAGATCCTGGTTGCATTATGGTATTCATGTTGTCTCTAAAACATTGTAGACTCGGAAGTCCTTATAGTTTTTCCTGAATACGAGTTTGAGCCTCATTTGCATGATTCTTCTTCACTCTTGACCTCACCCTCAGGACTCCCAAAAAATAACGGGTCTTCTTTTAAGCCCTTTTCAGACCCTCTAAACATGAAAAGATTGTTGAGCGATCTTGTGGTCTTTCACGCTCATTAAACTGAAATTTGAAGTCACGTCTGTCCGGCGGTGGTTTACCCCTTTTTCAGTCTGGACGGTCAACTGTACAAACAAAGGTATATTCTATGGAACTTCAGCTCTATACAAGAGTACTCTCAGGTATAATTTTATCCCTTTTTCGGGCCTGAGGGACTAAACTTACAAAGAAGGAACCCCCACAGAGTCCATAGTTAAGCTCTTTTCAGACTCCCTAAAATTGAAAAGATCGTCGAGTGACCTTATTCTTTCACACTCATTAAACTGGTCAAGAAGAACATTCCTGACGGAGTCCATAGTTAATATTTTTTCAGACTCCTTAAAAATGAAAAGATGGTTGAGTGATATTGTCCTTGTCATACTCGTTAAAATGGTTTTGAATAGATGTCTTGTCGATGTTAGTTTACCTATTTTTCGAACCAACTAGACTATTTTCGAAAAAGGTACCCCAATGCAGTCTCCTTTTATGTTTTTTCAGACTCTCTAAATATGAAAAACCACCGAGCTTACCTTCTCTGGGATCGTTAAACTTACATCGAAGGATGTTACCATTGTGTGTTTTGTTAACCGCATTTGCATATCTTATACGCCAGCCTTGTAACAGTTTGCTTCTACGTTTTAACACCCTTGGCCCCCGGAGGATTTTTCCCGAGTATCAGTATACTAGAACATTAGTCTTGTCCTTGTGCCTTGAACTTTCATGTTTGCAATACTCATTCCTCCATTGTAACATAACATTCCTTTATTCTTTTTCCCAAAATTATTGAAAAAGACAAAAAAATCAAATATACCCCAAAAAGAGGAAGGGAAAAGTATTTTCTTTATTGGCAGCATAGTGAGTCGCCCTTGGATAAAGCACATCTGTCCATTTTTTCATCAAACTATGGGATGTAGTACGACCTTAGGAAGTTGTTCTCGCTATATAGAGTTATGTCCTCCGTCGTTTGGTTATCCTTCCAAACATATGGAGAGTTTGTGTTGCCTCATGCTTCGTAGACTTATGATTAATGCCATCCTGCCTAAGTCTCATCATTTGTCATGCTATTGTCCAAGGGAAGTTTTTCACCAAGCCTGAGTCAACCCCTCTACAATTTGTCTCTTTCCCTCATACTCAGCCATCCTAAATGTCCAATCAAGTCCTTGTTTGAAATCAATGAAGCCTTCAGTCTGATCATCAAGATTATCTAGTCCATGAACGACGATCCATCGAAGACCTCTGGGTAGTGAATTCGTACACTCATATTACACTCCTACCTTGAGTTTTGAATATTTTGAAGTTTTTTCTCGAGCTCTAAAGATCTCATCTCCAGCCATCAGGTCGTATCATCTTCTAGAAGATGGATACTCTATATGTATATCTTTTTTATTTTGAGATGTAGCTCCGTTGTGTATTGTTTGCGGCTACTCTTTATATAGTTATATGACATGGATCTACAGTGTATTTGATTGGTAGTCATGATTCTATTTTATCCCGACCATGGGTATGCCCGCCTCGGTGAGACATTTGTTATTTTGCAGACAGTGCCTCCCGGTTCCTGATCCTTGGGCTCAATCGTTCGGCACATTAGTAAATATTGGTAATGTATTTTGGCCATCAGATGCTCTTTTGACCTCACACAATAGGGGGCATCTGTTATAACCCTAAATTGCACCATACATGCTTACCTGGCATCAAGCCATCTCAGATCCCTTCTTTGCCAAAGCACTGCAAAACAACTCTTTAAAAAACCTCTTTTATAAGGGCCCACGCACCCTACTCTATTACTACATGCATGTACACGCTAGCTGACCTAAAATAGCTCACGTGGACCGACAAAAGCACGAAAAAGGAAAGTTTTCGACGGAACACACAACTCTGGGTGAGTTAACTGAAACTCCTGGCCCTGCATGGCCGAGGGTTCATCCAAATACCTAGCTTCTTCTAAACTATAAAAGAAGGGCTAGGGGTCCCATTTGGAAGAGGAAAAATATAGCAAAGAAACTCTGCCCATTTGCATATTCCCATTGTCCCAACCCTTTATCCATCCTCGTGCCAGAAGAGATACAAAGAAAAGAAGTTGGAGGACAGTTGAAGAGGAGCCCAAGATCAAGTTCGCGGAGTGGTGGTCGGTCTCAACTTTTTGTAAGTTGACTCATTCAAAGTAATAAAGAAAATACTTTTCCCGTCCCAATTCATGAGTTATTCATAGTTTGTTAAGTACATGTTTGAATCTATAACCTGTTAGTATATAGGTAAGATGCATGTGTAGTTGTTTCTTGTCTTGTATGCAGGTCAGCGTTGGAAAGGAGAACTGTGAACAAGTGATCAAGTGCGACAAGGTATTGACATTGAACGCCTAGAACAAGGTAGGTTGATTTGTCCATGTATTTACTAAAAATTAATGGGATTTAAGTCCAGGGACAAAGGTAGAAAGTAGATTTTCTCTTGGTCATATCTGCATGCAAAGCATAACCCTATTTGCTAGTCCATAAGGAGATTTCCCTCACAACACTTCCGTCCTACATGTTTTACACCAAACAGCTTCTCGTTTGTCCTTACTTTTGTTTTGGTTTAGCTGGAATGTTAAGTTCTTCAAATCCTCCCTCAGTTATTCGATGGTTGGATCTGTTTGTTGATATTGGTTTTCTTCTAGTTGTAGGGCTACCTGCAGAGCCTCTTCCTGTGTTTGAAACTTTTGTTGTCCTAATGGGTATTTTAAGTGTGGTAGCAGAGAATTGACGAATAGGTGCATGTGTTGCATATCGGTCATGAGATATTTCATCTTTCCTTTCAGTCACTTGAATCTCTGGTCAATATCCCATATGGATTCTCCTAGTTTTTGTCTAATTTCTATCATATCGTTCATGTATTGATCTTCTGAACTTTGCTTCTAGAACTCATTTATCAGCAATTTCTTGATGTCTGCAATCGTTCTGGTTGTCCCTGGTGGATTTTTTGAAGCTAAACTCATATACCAATCCAGTGTGCAATCCCTTAGTGTAATATCTAGCTATGCAATTTTAGTATCTTCATCTGTGATCTGTTTTGCTTCCCAAATCTTCTCACAGATAAACAAATGTTTTTTCGGGTCCTCTGATGCTTCTCCTTTGAAATCTGGTAACCTGATGGTGGGATCGTGTCCTGCCATCCTAAACATTGAAATAATACCTCCACAAGGTGTAGATACTTGAATAGTGCTTCCTGAACTGGCTCCTCCAGTTGTTGTTCCCTGTGTAGATGTAATTCTTGTTGTCTTTCTTCTCCTGAAATTTGGTTGTCTAAACGGTGGTGTTATCTTCGGTGTATTAGTCACACATTGGTTGAAGGGTTCCACACTGACATTAATATGGATAGGATTTTTTCTTTCTCTTCCCATTCTTGGACCTCTCATCTTCCTCTCATTCATTGTGCGTAGTATTTCCTCGATCTGGTCCACAACCCAGAGATCCTCTACCTCTTCTTCATCACTTTCCAAGCCTTCCCTCATGGCTACGGCTCTCTTCTTGGTATTCACCTTGTATTGGTAGGGTAATCCACTACGCATATTTCCATATGTCGCCATGATGCACTTGATCTGGTCATCGTCCATCATGATTGGGTCTAAGGGTTCATCCTTATTTCCTTTATCTATTCCTCCTTCCATTTTTCCTCTTGCTATCAGTGTTCCCCCCCTTCCCCCATGCACACAGGGAAGTTTAGTTATCTGACTCCATCGTCATTACCCCTTTGTTGTATAGAAAGATCTTAATAGAAGTATACAGCGATCTAATATACCTTCCTCGAGGCCCTCGTAGAAACTCTTGCTCTATTGCAATGTACGACTTCGCTATATCTACTGTAAACTCTGTTATAAATCCTGCTACAGTATTGTCGAGCCAAAAATCTATTGCGATGGTGAATTTGTTGTTCACCTATTGTAACTGCTCAATCTGTACTAATGTTCACTCTAACTGTCAGATCTGGTTCGTTGTGTGGTTATCCTTCAATCTTAGTATCCACTACTGCAATAAGTGTGGAAAATCACATAAAAATACTTCATGCAAATTGGTAAACATGTATTTCTCAAGATATTTGTGGGGTGTTACTCTAGGGTTTCTATTATCTTTCTGTGCAAACTCTAGTTCTTTATTCTTCAGCCAGATTTCGATCTCTGCTTTTGTAGGATTCTATGGTCTCAACATCCCCTTCTAGCAGTTCATTCTTTTCTTCTTCTCCTCATCCGCTTCAGTATTCTCTTGACCCTCCTTCCGCGGATCTTACGTATATTTTAACATATCTTCAACAGATCCCATCTACTCAATCCTCTATTGTTCCAACCAATGGAAATGAAACCATTTTTTGGTTATTATTTATCTATTTGAGTTTATATATTTATCTTGAGTGACCCAGGGTTCATGTCTGTTTGGGATTCCAACAAAGCCTTTAAAACTAGCGTCCCTCCTGGTAAACCAGAAGGCAACGCAACGCATAGAGTGCATTGTGCAGTCTCACCCGAGATAGTATTAATGGGTGGCTACAATACTCATGTGTTTGCAGCCCAGGATTGAGTGTAGATCTGGGCATAGTGCATTGGGAGTTATATTTTAACTTATTAACATAATAAATTGTCATTCATGATTATGCATGAAATATAATTAAATCATTCATTCAATATATCAACAACTATTGAAGACAGTAAAGAAACACATGCATTCAATCACATAACACAGGTTTTATCATGGTTCACCCCCCGCTAGGCTACGTCCACAAATATCTGGCTCTCAAGCTATTGTATTAAAGCAATTCCAAAACTACAACGTTGCATGCTTTATAACTCTTCTCAGTCGGGTCGAGATCTATTGTGAGGCAGACTAGATCGCACCAAGCTCCTCAAACTCTGATCTAAACCTCAAGATCCACCCTCCTTACTTCCCTCCAGCTCAACAGCTTACAAAATTGGGTCGTAAAGCAAAATATTACCACTAGCTATCAAAACAGGACTCCTCCTCTAGACTCTATTTTCTTGCTAGCTATGGTCTCCGTCTCCTCTCTCGCTATGAGACCTAGGTATTTATATTTATACATTTCTGGATCGCCAGCCATTACAATGTATTGCAAAAACCCTAACCCTAACTTAATTAGGTCTTCCATGTGTGCACGCGTGTTTCTCTTCCTTCCATTTGTCTCTTTCCTCATGCATTCCTTCTTTCCCAAAATAGCATTTCTTTCCACTTTGGCCTACTTCCAACACTGCGTATTTATTAATATAGTGGACCTAGTCCACCTTACATAGAATGACCACATTCTCATATATTAAATGAATTCCACTAATAATACATAACCACATTCCCATTGGATACTTCCCTAGGTGCCCCGTATTACCTCACTAGGTATATTACATCAATGGAGTGTGATACAAAGCTTGTTGTGATTGAAGCTTAGCCAACATCTATTTATTTTCATATATAAGCTACCCCATTCTACCAGTTTCTATTCTACAGTGTTTTTCTCTCTTATAGAAGTTGGGTTTCACTATATTTTTGTGTTTCTTGCAATATCTCTCTGTATTTCCTTTTTGTATCTCTGTTATATGTATGTCGTCATGTAGTTCTCAAAATATAATTTGGATCATGCACCCACTGATGTTGTTTGTCCGAAGAAAAACACTACAAGTAGATTTCCAAACATTTGTTGACCACTTATGTTTGGTCGTCACACTCAGGGTGATATGCGGTGCTCATATTCAGTTGGGTGCCCTGCAATTTAAAAAACTCTTGGGAAAATGTGCTAGTGAAAGTTGGATTGTGATCAGATACAATATAGGTAGGCATGCCATGTTACTTTAAAATATGATCAAGGAAAACTTGTGCGACTAATGCTAGTGTAAAAGGGTGGGGTAATGCAAAAAAATGAGCATACTTGGAGAGGCAATCAATCACCACCATGATGACGGATTGATCTGGATTATTTTCAGCACGAAATGAGAGCGGAGATATAATAAAGAAATGTACAGAGATATATCAGATATAAAATAATATAACATAAATATATCACAGATACAAACACATAGATACATGTATACACAATTTATATTAATGAGCGAAATATACAGACTATAAAATTACAGACTAAAAGACTCGCTAGAATGGTGGTAGCTTATATCTGGGAAAATATGTGAT
>ML840500.1:18549-35718 GCA_009831015.1 Picea engelmannii | reverse complement strand
GAGTTGAACATTATACAATATAAATTAGATTTCCAATGCTTTGAACCATTTAAGCACATGGGAAAAGAAATTACATAAGTGAATTGCAGGGAAAAATGCATTAACATAATCAAGTTTTCAATGAGAATATGACATTACAAAAATAATTTCATATCTTATAGATATTTTCTAAATTATTATAATTGTAATTATTATTAATATATGTATTTATAAATTATTATAATTGTAATTATTATTAATATATGTATTAATTAGAGATATTTTATAAGTTATTAGTCCCTGTCATAGGCATAGAGGGACTATAGCAATCGATAAATCGTTGACTTGGTATTAGATTGTGCATTGACCAGAAATATTTCCATATTGTCTATTGTTGGAACAAGGGAAGTGAAGACATCGATTTTAATATAATAAAAAGTATCATGTTTGTCAAGATTTGATTAGACAAAGGATTGGAGGTCTTATTGCAGCCTTCGCTATTCCCAATGTTAAATATCTTGACCTGTCCAAAGTATTTGGTAGTATATGGTCTTTTTGAATTATATATTTTATTATGCATTAGTCGACGGTGGATTAATGCTAGCATTAGTTCGAATGTCTCCCTTAACATTTTTTGTTGGGTAGAATACATTCTCTACCATATTACTATATCTGATTTTTGCTTTATTGTTGCGTGCTTCGAGAGAATAGGCTTGCCACACTGCATATTTTCTTAAATGATTGCATAGGCCCACGCCCTTCGACAGTCCTGGCAGTCTTAATTGTTTACCTAACAACTCTGACAGTGTTAAATGATTATTGTATAGATGGGTTGCAATACAGTTTCTTTCATGGTCGACATTGGTGCTCGAGTGTTCGATCCTTGTTCGGTGCTTCATTCCATGGTTCTGGTTCTTGTTTGATTCAACTTTGCAAAGTTGAGGTCTTGCAATTGCAGTTCGAGCTCTTCGTGGTTGTTCACTGGTTTGTTGTTTTTCAACTTTGCAAGTTGTTGGACCTGTTTTTGCGGTTTGCAGTTTTTGGGGCTAAGCTCTTATCGTCCTTTGTTGACAGGTAAGTTTCCCTGTTGTTGTTGTTTTTCAATGGTGGCAGTCCCACCATATTTGTCTGTGCTCTTATTTTTTGTTCCTGGAAAGCATGTGTCTTGCAATGCAGAGGGCTTTATGAAAACTAGTTGGGAGCCATCAGAAGAGGGAACCATCGGGAGGGGTTTGTACGCAGGGTATTCTTTCATTCTGTGGGTGGGAACATTGCGTCTACCTATTCTATTTCTGCTGAGTAAAGTTATTGTTTTATTTATTTCTTTGTTTTCTTGTCATCTGTTGTGGGGACTAGGGGGGATTGAAGTTGAGAAGAAGAAGGTTCAAAGATACATATGGGAATTGGTGCCCTGCTTTGTTGTTTTTTCTATTTTGCTACCTTTTTATTTTTTTCTCCTGCTTTTCTCTGTTTTCATAGAAAGTGAAACTATGTAGCAAAGAGATTCAAAGTGACAGTTGAAGAGATGAACGAGGTAATAGATGTTAAGTCGTACGAAATAGTTGCACAGTCCATTGTACATGACAACATTGATGTGGTTTTGCATAGCAATGCGCTTTTTAGATTGGATGCATTCTTGTATACTGTTGGAGATTGCCTTTTTGATACATTCCAGGTTCTATTACATTTCTGTTATTCATCAACCGAGTTGTGCAATGGATTGTTAGATTATTTCTTGACCTATTTTAAAAATGGCGATGTCGAGGCTTTGCAGTCCTATGAATACGAATTGGAATCTGATTTTCTTCGGTAGTTGCATGGAATACAAGATGTCACTACGTATTTTTCAAAAATGTGGTTGTCTGCATCTCCAGTTCTGCCTCCACATAAGAGGGGACTTTGGGGAGATACATTTTGTATACGATGCTTGTCTAACTGGTTGAATATATCAGTTTCCATTTGGTCATTGACAAGAAAAACAAGATATCTACTATTCAATAAAACTGCATCTGACAATCCATATTGCAACTTGTTCCATGATGCCAATGCCCTCACTGGCCATTATGAACCACTGGTGTACAGAAAAATTCCCATATGCAATATAGAAGGTCCTCATATCTACTTGTCTGTTATTTGCAAAGACCTTCAATCACAATGCAAAGGGATTTTGCATGGTATAGATTTCCATGGTTTACAGCTGGCAATAAACGTTGTGTCTAGCTGTGGAGATATTCTGTTCAATGCAATTTGTTGTTTGTTACCAACAGAATTTGATGTTCAATCGCTGCGAATTTACACTGTACAGTCCTTTTGAAATGAAATTATAGGCGGCAGCCAATAGGCTTTTAGGTGCTTGCATCAGCATCTTTGCCCATATCTTGTAGAAAATATGCCGACAGTTGGAAGTTGGCAGGAATACCTTGTGAACATGGTGCTTCCATATGAAAAAGGGCATATGGAGGGTTACAGATTTTGTTTGCAATGGTTGTCTATCATATTCAAGGTTAATATCCAGGTGTGGTTTCCCTTGGCAGATGCCACTATCCATTCCTGGGTTATTGATTCAATTGCAATCAAACAATTGACATCTTTTCATTGAAAACATATACAACACATATCCATTATGAACATTTGCTTGCACATATCGGTATTTCAGGGTTGACTGTCCATGCCACCCAAACGACATCGAATTTTCATACACGTGGAATGTTTTTTTGTGAAAATGAAAGTCCTCCCAGTTGCAATATGGGCAGACAAGGATTGAAAAAAAAAAACATGCGTAAAATTCATGACAGTTGTGATGAGGCCATAGACGGATTAGACAAAAAACGTAGAGTAAGTTATCACAATTTGAAAACAATTATTCGTCAAATTCGCCCAACTTTTGATAAGGTCATAGAGACCTTGAACAAAAAATGTAAAGTAGTTTCTCAGAAACTGGGTGAAAGTGAAATTCATCTCAGTTGCCACTAGCTCATCCTGCCCTTGGGAAAGAAACATAGACTAAGTTACCACAACTTGAAAAAGGTCATGCGCAAGAGAAAAAAATACATTGTTGCACTTCCTTTTAGAGAGAAACTCACATATGACAATGTAAATAAATTTGTTCGTGCAGAACAAAGCATAAACAGGTGCGATTGCATATCCGAGAATGGTGATGCAACTGTACAACTTCGTGATCTACAAGAAACACCATGCAGTAGTAGCAATGAAAACCAGGAAATAATTTCTACGAATACTTCCCTGTGAAAGAAAAATGCAAGACAGAACTACATGAAACAAATTAAAGACACTGCTTCCATTGCATGTGCAATTTGTGAACAATTGAATTTTTCAAAAAACAGTAAGTCTTTCACGCCTGATTTGCAATCAGAATACCTCCGCTTGACAGCCCAGGATAAACCATTTTCCAGTGTGAGATTTTGTCTTCCATGCAAACGATCGCTTGAAAATGGAAAACTGCCACAGTTTTCAACCCCTGACCAAATAAGATGTAATACAACACTCGTAGATGTAAGTGCACTTACGGAGCTTGAGGAGAGACTTGTGTCTCTGGGAATTGCATTTTCCCAAATCAGACCTTGGGGCTATAAACGACCCCAGATGGGCTTAACAGGATCAATTATTAATGTGCCTGTTCAGCTAGATGTTGTGCAAAAAGCGTTGCCACTATCTATTAACAATACAATTACAATCGTTGTGGCTCTAAAAAGACGCTTGCGATACAAAAATGCCTATCAGACATGCAAAGTGCATGTGCATGTTGTTATGAAAGCATTAAAGGAATTATGTTTCAGAGCCCTGTACAAAGCAGAGAACATTTGTATAAGTGCCAACTGGAATAGTGTTCTCGCAGAAGAACATGACAACTCTGCAGATACTCTTGAAAATCCTAGTGATTTTGATGCAAGTGATGAATCGGACAATGAAATAGTTGTTGAAACATTGGTGCATGGATTCACTAATTCACAGTGCATTTGTGACTTGCAAGACAAAATTGTCGAAATTGCACCTGCCGAGGGGCAGCGTCCACTTGGAATATTCAAGGACAAATTCGCTGAGGAAATGAACTTTCCAACACTCTTCTATGGAGATGCACGTGGCACTGATATTACAGAACGATTCAGTTATCATAAAATAGTTTGATGGGAGCTGCTACATTCAAGCGGTTGCTTCTCCTGTCACATAACAATTTTTTTTTCAAGACAATGCACATAATAATCGAGCAAGTCCTGTCCTGCATGTGGGTCCGAATAAGAAAAGGCCAGTTACAAGGAAGAAAGTTGTTCGCGAAGGATGTGAAGTACAAAGTTAACCTAGAAAAAATTCTGAAATCTGATATTGGATACATAGATTTCAAAAACATCCGCACCTCTCCTGACTATTTGCAACAAAACAAAAAAAATATTTTTGCAATGATCCGGCAATTAGGCCTGCCAACATTTTTCGTCACATTTACAAGTGCAGAGCACTGCTGGGATCCATTGGTGGCTGTGGTATCTGACCTGCATAAGAAAAGGAAACATAAAAAAGAAACCGATACACTGTAAAATACCGACATTGACTACCTCATAAGAAAAGACCCGGTGACATGTACTCGCTACTATAGACATAGAATAAATTCTTTGAGACAATTGATATGCCATTATGAAATGTTTTTTAGAAAAATATCGGACTACTTTTTTGTCACTGATCTCCAGAATAGGGGAGATGAACATGACCACACACTGTTGTGAATAGAGGATGCACCAATGTATGGAGTCGATAACAATTAAGAGAATGAACAATTTGTCGATAAATACATAACATGCAACACAAATCATTTATATCCAGAACTTGCGAAAGTCCATAGACATTACCATACAAGAAGTTGTAGAAAACGAAAAAACTCACATTGCAGATACAACTTTCCCGTGCCGCCAATGAGAGCTACAAGAATCATAGAGCTAGTTAGTGTAGAGGAAAATGTTGTTGTTGAGAAATCTAAATCCTTGTTTGCATTTCTAGAAGAAGGGGGATTTGATGAAATGATGAGCTTTGATGCCTTTTTGACACAGGTAAATCTTTCAAAAGATGAGTACATCCAAGCCATACAATGTACGCTTAGGAAACCAACACTTTTCCTTAAACAAAAACTCTCCCATATTTGGAACAACAGTTTCTCCAAGGATATGCTAGTTATGTGGAAAGAAAATACAGATGTGCAGTACGTGTTGAATGCATATGCTACAGCATCATACTGCACCTCATATATGACGAAGATTGACAAATATATGACAAGTGCATTCAGAAAAATACGCAAAGAACATGAAAGAAGTCATATTGATGCCATACAAAAGATACGCACACTTGGCAATACATTGCTTAATCTTCAACAAATGTCTACTCAGCAAGCAATTCACATTGCACTTTCCTTGCCCCTCACTTGTAGTTCAAGAAAATGTGTCTTCATAAACACATC
Source organism: Picea engelmannii (assembly GCA_009831015.1). NCBI lineage: Eukaryota > Viridiplantae > Streptophyta > Pinopsida > Pinales > Pinaceae > Picea > Picea engelmannii. The sequence continues at coordinate 30,278 of ML840500.1, read as the reverse complement.
TCCACTTGAAAAACGCACATTTGTCCTTAAACCACCGGTTTTACTGCAACAAGAGCCCGACAATTCACAGGGTGTGGTATGTCGCTCTATTATTGATTATTACATCTAGCATCCATCTCCTATTAGGCATATCTGCTTAGCAGAATTTGTATCGCATTACAAAAAAAATGGTGCACCCATATCAAAAAGAAAAAAACCCTCTGTCATATGATTTGTCAAATACAACAAACACTGTGACTATGAAAACTATTGTAGAGAAAAATTGTTGTTGTACGTTCCGTTCGATGAAAACGAAGAGACATTAATGCATAACTTCTGTACATGGGAGGCTGCGTATGTTGCGCCTGAGACTATGGTGTACATCAATTAAGCTAGATTTACCCACAATGTTAATCCAACATGGGGCGATCTAGAGGTTGCACTTAATGAACTAGAAAACCCTGGCGATCATGATGACATATTCAGAGACCCAAAAACAACCAGAACTGCTTCCGAGTCCTATGACTTACAAGGAGATTTGCCTCGTCCTCTAGCAGCTGGAAGTGAAAAATGTATCAATCTTGGTTTTCAAGTGACAAAACATCCTTTCCTAATTGAAAATAATGAATACCACAGAATAAGACGTATGTTGAATCGTGAACAACAAACAATTGTAAAGGATATTGTTCATAAAAAATGCTTGAACATGAACAGTCATGTGCACGTGTTCCTTACAGGCGGAGCAGGAACAGGCAAGACATTCACAGCAAAATCATTGTTCCAAATGCTTAGACGAATCTATGATTCAAACAATTCCTCTGATCATATGAAACCAAAGGGCCTAATAGTTTTATACATAGGAAAAGTTGCATAGAATGCTAGTGGAACAACAATCCACTCTGCATTTTTAATGCCTTTTAACAAGTCACAGTTTCTTCCACCTAGCAAAGAAATGTTGGATACATTATCTAAGCTTTATGAGGAACTCCAACTTATCTTTATAGATGAAGCATCTTTGATTGGGAGTCGGTTCTTGTATTCCATTGAAAGCAGACTAAGAAGCTTAAAACATGTGCAGACGAAATAATTTGGAAACATTGACATGATATTATGTGGGGATCTTTACCAGGAACAACCCATCCAAGATTATTTGATATTTGAACAACCCACGGTCAACATGGAAACAGTCACCCATGACTTCTAGAGAGACAATATTAAATGCTTTGAGTTGCATACTACAATGTGCCAAATAGATGAAACATTCATTGCAATTCTGAATAGAATGTGCACCAATAGCCAAACACATGATGACTTGACCCATATCAATTTGAGATGCTTACGGCCTACACCAACAGATCCAACATTCCCTTACCTGTTCTACAGAAATAAGGATGTTGCAAACCATAAAAACCACATGCTCTCCCTAATGTCTGGTGATGATATCATCATCAATTCCATTGACCTGGAAGAAGACAACCACTGAAATGTGCCATGGCATGAACATTCAGTCACTTTACCTTTGCAGCTTGTCCTCAAATTAGAAATGTTGGTTGAAATATATGCCTGCGAATATGATTCACAGGATGGGTTGGTGAATGGTGTAGATGGAATACTGAAAGGCTATACCCAGACAAAAAAAGTGGATGTCCTTTGGATTAAGTTTCATGAACCACATATAGGCAAGCAACAAGCAAGCAAGTTGTCTTATCTATATAATTCAAATACTGGAAGTGATTGGACACCTATTTTGCGAATATCAAAGCCAGTATCAACATCAACAAAGACAGGTCAATTGAAGATTCGAAAACAGTTTCCGATTAAACTTGCATGTGCACGTAGAGTCCATAGATCACAAGGACTAACACTTGATAAAGTTTCTTTTCAGCCTGCTGGAATTCGGATACATGGACTTGTCTACACAACATTGTCTCATGTTAGAAGCATAGAGTCCTTGTATTTACTATGTCCTCTCACAAAAGATAACTTCAAAGTGAAACAGGAAGTCGATATTGAAATGGAACGACTGAGGACCACCGCAAAATGGAAATTACATTATGATTACCAATCCATACAAACAAATTCATCTGTATCAATTCTCTCGCTTAACACATGCAGCTTAAATGCACACATGGATGATATACTGAATGACTATGATATAATGCAATCTGATATTTTGTGCTTGCAAGAAACACACATGGAATTATGCATGCAGAACAAACAATTCCCAAATCACAATTGCATATCAAGTTACATTACACATGGGGTCATGATACTGGTGAAAAAACATCTACCAATTTTGGACCATATACATATCGAAGAAAACAATGTTGAGCTGGTGATTGCAAAATTTTTTTCTCATGAAACAGAAGTTGCAATACTGAATCTGTATGTTGCTCCCCATGCAACATTCTCCAACATAGTATATGTTATTTTCAATGCATTGACCCATTTCCATTTGAACGGACCCATTGTACTTGTAGGAGACTTCAATATCGACATGCTACAAAATACTGGTAGAACAAAAGAATTGGAAAACTACATGTGCAAATACAGTCTCCACTTTCTTATGAACAACACAGTCCATATGCAAAATGCACTAATTGACCATGTCTGGTCCAATGTGCTCATTCCTCAATACAATATGTTTGTCTTAAACATATATTGGTCTGATCACGATACAATTGGTATTGCACTTGAATTATGACATATACATCAAAGTTATTGCAAACTCATATTTGTATGTTTCAAAGCATATATGTATGTCTGATTTGTACACACATCGGTCTAGATAGTGTTCTACTCGAATTATAAAATTTACATTGTACAGGAAAAAAAAAAAAGGTACATCCTCCCAAAAACTATTTATGACTCGATTCAACGTATTCTATTTTTTTTTTTGTATATGTACATAGTAGTTGCCTTTTTCTTAACATCTGAACTTATGTTCATATCCATTTTGCTTTGTACTTTTGTTCATAGAAACAGACATGAAAAGAAGAGGACGCAAAGAACGCCTACCCACACACGTAGACCAAACCATGCAAAGGTGCACCCTTTTCCTGCCCGTGTTCCATAGTAAACAGTTTTTCGTTTACTTTATCTGTGTTTGTCAAACTTATTTGCAGCTATGTTTTTTTTTTGTTTTGCGCGTAGAGGCAACTACCCTGCACATCCACCATCCAACAGATGCAATGTTGGGCTGGCCACCCCACAAGTCCACTTGTGAATTTATATATCGCCCAACCATAATGGCTATTCGCAGGACAAGAAACATTAGAGGCATATTGTGCAGCTCGCAAGTGCGCGATCCAAATAATGGCATCTAAAATCTCAGCCACCCCACAAGTCCGCCTGTCAAATTATATATCGCGGAACTGTATGTGCTATTTGTAGAACATGGAACAATAGAAGGATTTTTTTGACCCCTCTCGCCCGAGAACCCGCAAGTATGGAATGTGATATGGGTACATGGTGTATAAAATATGATGTCGATACTTAATAAAGGTACATATTTAATTTTGCCTCATTTCTACACACACCAATCTGGTAACCACAGAGTTGGTGCTGCACATGAATTATGAAATATGCACTGGGAGTCGGAAGGAGCCAAGTTTGCGATCCAAATAAGTGGGTAAGTATGGAATAAGGGATTTGTGCATATTTGATATGTATTGCTTCCTGCCAACCCTGGAGTAGAATGTTGAGCCGGCCAGAACGCAAACTCGCTTGTCAAATTATTGTCATCGACTATTTGTAAGTAACCTAGCAATAGAGCCCCGTTTTTTACCCCGCCAGCCCGAGAACCCGTGATCCAGAAACTGTTAATGGTCTATAAAATATAAGCCAACCTACAAGTCCCCTTGTCTATTTGTATATCGCATAACTGTGTGTGCTATTTGTAGAAAACCAAACAATAGAGGCATTTTTTTGAGTTCGCCCGTCCGAGAACCCGCCATCCTGAAAGTGGAAAAGTATGGAATGACATCCGTACATTGCTTTGCTGAGAAATTCCAACTCATGCAGCCTTAGCATTGTAAACTCATCAATTTCATTATGCACTTTCACACTTGGCCATTCCTTCCTTGCTTGCTCTTCCTCGTGCCCGTCACCTTTGCATATCTGCATAATAAGAAATAGTGTTTATATATATATATGTGTGTGTGTGTGTGTGTGTGTGTGTGTGTCTTCTTTCTAAATCTTTAATGCTAATAGATCATCATGCAGGCACCGTCTAAGCTGTCATTGATGCGCGCAAGGCTCGAGAAGTTCTGCCATCAATGCAATTTATGTGAAGGATTTTATTATCCCTTCCCAGTCTTAATTTCAAATGCCATGGAATGTCATTCACACGCTGCCACCTTGGTTCGTTCACGAAACCTTCACTCCTTAAATGTTCTTCGCCCTAACTTCCACCTTCGCACTTCTAAGTATGCAATAATTAAGCTTTACTTCTAATAGGTCATCATACAACACACATAGATATTGTCATTAATGAGGATATTTTCCATTCGCACGCATGGAAGCAATGTTTCTGGGGGATTATATTTCCCTCTCCAGTTCTTCATTTCAAGCAGCATCTGGAGAAAATCAATGTTTCGACAAAGTACTGGCACCATCTCTACAGCAGTTTTGTAGAAATATAGTGAACATCTTCCTCACAACCTTCCCCTGCAGAAGAAGGGAAAAAAAATTGTAGGGGAGGTGGAGCAGCTCGAAACTTACAGTGAAAACATGGATCTTGACGTTGATCTGGAAAGCATATTCTACAACCTTGATCAGCCCGCAGACGGAATTCATCCTACCTGCTCGATGGACATGGTTGATACCCTAATTTTTGACGAAGATGAATCCTTCGTATTCCATAATGTTGTTTTTGAATTCGAATAAAAAAAATTAATCATTGAAAAAAAAGATGTAAATAATAACCAAAGAATACATCGTTCAGAACTTGACCTTGCCAATATGCAGGCGTCCAAAATCTCTCAACTTCACATGGCAACTGGATATGCTCGTCATGGTTCTGTTGGACTCATTGAAGCCGAAAATGCCAGACTAAAGAACCGCATTAAGGAATTAGAGGAAGCTTTGTTTCCTATGCCATTGCTTCACAGTTCTTTGCGAATAGCAATGCCTGCTACTACGTGCACTCCTGCAACAAATATAAAAGGGTCCTCCAGCGTCCTCGCATCCTGTGGAGGATATGTCGAGAAAAATATCAACAAAAGAATGGAACTAATTATGAAGGCCTGGGAAACATCACAGAATATGGATTCCCTGGGGAGCAGGGCACATAACTTGCTCCTACATTTGCAGACGGATTTAAAAAATGAAGAAAGTTTCTATGTGCACACGGTCATCCCTTTTGCCTTTCATGTCAACAACATGGCAGAGACCAGAATAAGACAACATGATCTCCCTTCCAATAAACGGCTCACTCAACTAGAAGCATGCTGGAAAGAGAAAGTGAAAAATATGTATGTCATCGTCCATTCATGTGAGCAAGCAATATCAAAGAAAGAAACATTATTGACAAATCTCACCAAAATAGACTTAGCAAGAAACACAAACGGCTTCTAGGACCCCAGCTTAATCCTCAACTCACTGGCGTCAACCAAGCAAGATTTCGATAAACAAGTTGATAATTTGAAAGCCTTGTCTTTAGAAAATTTTTACAGCATTATTGAATATCATGAACAAGAGGTGCACAACTAGCTAGTCCGGTATTCAGTACAGAATGCAAACATCGATGAAACTCTATGCAAACTTTCAATTGATCTAAGCGAATTAGAAAATGAAGTTTTCAACATTCAAATCCGCAATGACATCAACGTCGCCCCTTTGAGAAACTATATTGAAGAGGACTTGAAGTGGGTCATTGCCCAAATCCAACAGGGAAATGCATAGTTCTTTCTTTGTCAATTCAGTTATTCCAACTTCTCTGAGTAGAAATCTATAGCCAAAAAATGATCTTGCCATTTCTACTTTTAAGGTATTACATTCTACCGTGTCCAACTCCTTTCCATAGTCCTATTTCTTGTACATATTTCTGTTATGGTTCGCAGGATCCCCAATCCCAGTCTATATGACAAACGCATTTACATTTCCAGGGATATGTAACAAACCATTAATTTTTTCATATACTCCAAATAAAACTATTCTTTTGTCTACCTATATATTTACGTGTTCCTAGATTTTTATCTTCAGCCATGCTGAATGTGAAGACATTCTGTTTAATTTATCTCAATTCTCTTTTTGTCCTACGCATCTTTTCTCTGGCCTGGTTATTTTCAAAATAAAGTATGAAATAAATCACCGACTCAAATTTGAGATATCGTCTTTCAGATATATATATATATATATATATATATATATATATATAGATATAGATAGATAGATAGATAGATAGATAGATAGATATGTTTCTTTAAATTTCCAGGAATATCTAACAGGTTTCATTATTTTTTATATAAATGTTATGAAATTGTGTTCGCTACTTTTTTTGTACTCAAACGTCTAGACAATATGTCATCTGTTGGATCTTTACCACCTGTGCTTCATACTTTTTCCACAAAATCCCTTAAAATTTAAATAGTTCACAAATCCGCTTCTCAATTTATATATCGCCGAACTGTGGGTGGTATTTAAAAAATTGCATATTTGGTATGTGTAATTTATGCTCTCCAAGAACCTATAATTTGATGCATTTCAATTTATTGTATCTACTAGCCCCTGTTTTAAAGAAAACTAATTCGGGAATGTTATTTATTTGGTCCTTTTGTCCACCACCCTTTGTAACAAACGTTGGTAGCAGGACATGGAACAACAAAAGCTCCATTTTCAGGTCCCTAGCCTGAGAACCCGCGACCCAAAAACTAGACAAGTTTCGATTCAGGGTTCCCTCCATGCTCTAATTCGGGAATGCTAGTTTTTTTCCTGCTTTTATGTGTTTGTAAAATTTCATAGAGAGTATGTACACAGAGTTACGTATTTGCTATGTATATTTTATGGTCTCCACGAAACTATGATTTTATAAATTGTAGTTTCTTGTGTCAATGAGTGCCTGTTTTAAAGAAAACTAATTCGTGAATGCTATCTATTTGGTCCTTTTGTCGACCGCCATGTATGCTTATGTAAAGAAAACTGATTCGTGAATGTTAAAAAATTTTAACACAAGCCCCTTAAAATTCAAATAGTCCGCAACTCCAATTGTCAATTTGTATATCGCAGAATTGTCGGTGCTATTTGTAGGACACGGACCCGCAATCCCAAAACTGGTCAACTCAAGAACCCGCTCTTTTAAAGAAACTAATTCGGGAACGTTTTTTTTTCATGCTTATGTTAACCAGCCTATGTAATAGACATCGGTACTATGTTTTTTCCCTTTCTTTGTCCACCAGCATATGTAAAAAGCAAAACTAATTCAAAAATGTTAAACTTGTTTTAATTAATTATAAATGATTTTATTGATATTAAAATAAGTTATTGAGTTTATTATTTCAATTTGCTTATTCGACACGAGCCTCTCCAAATTCAAATACTCTGCAAGTCCGATTGTCAATATGTATATCTCAGAACTCTACCTGTTATTTGTAGCACAAGGAACAGCAAAAGCTCGCATTTAAGGTCCGCAACCCGATAACCCGCCTAATTCCGCAACGCAATTTTTTTCATGCTTATGTTCACTGGCCTATGTAACAGACGTCAGTACTAATTTTTTTTCTTTTTTTGTCCACCAGCATATGTAAAAAGGAAAATTGATTTCGAGAATGCTAAACTTGCTTTATTTAATTATAAATTATTTTATCGATACAAAAATAAGTTATTCAATTTATTATTTCAATTTGCTTATTCGACACGAGCGACTTCAACTTCAGGTAATCCGCAAGTCCGACTGTTGATATGTATATCGTGGAACTCTAGGTGCTATTTGTAGACCACGGAACAACCGATGCCCAATTTGTAGCCCGCCAGTCCGACAACCCGCGATCCATAAATTTCAAATAGTCCGCAAAACAACTTCTCAATTTGTATATCGCGGAACTCTCGATGCTATTTGTAGACAATGGAACAACACAAGCACAATTTTCAGCCTGCAACCCCAAAAACCCGGGATAAAGCTTCCGTGCATGCTCTATATATCTACTTCATCAAATCACATATTTTATTTTTGTAGGCCACGAAACAATAGAAGCCCGATTTTCAGCTCACCAGCTCGAGAACCCGCAATCAAAAAAATCAACTAGTTCTCAAAACTGCTTGTCAATTTGTATATTGCGGAAGTCTAGGTGCTATTTGTAGACCACGAAACAACAGGTCCCCAGCCCAACAACCCGCAATCCAAAAACTAGCTAAGTCAAGAACCCGCTCTTTTTAAGAAAACTAATTCGGGAACGCCATTGTTTTCATACTTATGTTCACCACCTTATGTAATAGACGTCAGTACTATTGTTTTTTCTTTTTTTGTCCACCAACATATGTAAAAAGGAAAACTTATTCGAGTAACAACAGAAGCCCGATTTTCAGCACGGCATCCCCAGAACCCGTTATCTAAAAATTCAAATAATTCGCAAGACCGCTTGCCAATTTGTTTATCGCGGAAGTGTTCGTGCTATTTGTAGACCACGGAACAACAGAAGCCCAATTTTGAGTCCAGCACCCCGACAACCCGAAAACCCATGTCACTTCTACACCAAACACTTCTCCTAGTTTTTCTTCTCAGAGCTTCACCTCCTGCCCAGCATTTCCCTGCTCTGCTTTTGTCCTCTCCTACTCTGTTGCTGGCACATTGTCACTCTCCCACTGTCCCGAATATGCCCCGGCTACGAGGGAAGTCGAAACGCGGGTCGGCCTGCCAACCAAACCGGCCCCACCTAGTCATCCGTCCCCTGCCTACTCCCTCACTGCTATCCTCCTCCTCTTTAGCCACCTCCTCCTCGTCCCTGCCACAATCCACTCAAATTCCCGCTTCTCTCCCACCCCTTGTTGTGTCCCTTGCCCTAGTGCAGAGCCTGGTGTTCGACCTGCGTCGGAACATGGATGACCTTCGATTCCTCCTAGAGGCCCTCGACAACAAAGCCTCTCAACTTATGCAATTGCTCTCCGTGTTACAGGATGTTGATCACCTCCCACAAGAGGCAGGCCAAGCAGCAACAACCTCTACACCAGTGTTGGCACTGGAACAGAAGAAAGAGCACGTGCCATCACAAACGGAAGACACCATGCAACTGAACTGGACACCAGTCGATGAGGAGCCGCCTCCTCCTGGCGAGATGAAATTTTTCGCCTTCTGCATGGCCCCGTCGCGACACTACAGCCCATACTGGTGATCTATCTATTGTTTTCCTCTATTATTTTGTCATCTACATGTCAGCCTTTCATGCATTTGTCCATGGTTACTATAGTTATGTTGTCTACACTTTCCACAGTTGTAATGGCCACCCTTACAGGCCACAGTTTTGGACTCTTTTTGCATTAGTAACAGTCTACACTTCAGTTATGAAGTGGTTCGGGTGGCTGAGCTGGTTTCCCCTCAGGGCAGCTCAGTTCATACAATGTTATAATATTCTATAAATTATTGTCTCATGTATATGACGGAATCGTTAAATGTATATCACGGAATTGTTTGGTGCAAAAAGTATATCACTGAACACCCTCGACATCAAAATCTTCATACAATGTTATAATATTCTATAAATTACTCAGTCTCATGTATATGACAGAATTGTTCGCTACAAACTGTATATGACATAACTGTTAAATAAAATGAACCCGCGACTTCACCTACACGCCACTCTGTAATTGTTGGGCTACATTGGTTATGTACCAAACATTAATAATTTTTGATAAATTTCAAATAAAACTAATTCAGGAATACCACGTGTAGTGCAACTTGCTACCCACGCGTTTACTCCACGTCCAACCTAGCAGGGACTACGCTGCCATGCAACACTTGTTCTAATTGTAATTATTATTAATATATGTATTAATAAAATTAAATGTGATCATGGAATAAAACTTAATAGTATTTTTAATTGGTTTAGATTTTGTCTTATTTGGACCTAAGGAAACAACTTAACATTTCGAGAGTCAGAGGTATCTGGTAGGAGTGGAAATTTGTCCCTTTATGGACTACCAACAAGTCATTTCATGTGGTGTGGGTTTCCTTGAATAGTTGTGACAAGTCAATATGCGTTCATTTTAGGTGGTGTGGGTTTCCTTGAATAGTTGTGACAAGTCAATATGAATTCATTTTAGGTGGCATGGGTTTCCCTGAATAATTGTGACAAGTCAATATGCAGATAGTAGTTAGTGATGGTTATCCTCACTATTAGTTGACAATTGAATTATGATAGGTTTTGTCACCATTCGAAAATAATTAAATAAATATTCATCTCAATAAATATTCTCTCTTTATAAATGAAAAATAATTATTCCAAATCTCTAGAAAAAATGAATTTCTAAATTTGAAGAATTGCAAGAAAACTTACTAAGCTAGCATGGGTCGGGCTAACGTAGGATGGGACCGGAGTCAAGGTTGCCAATAGGACTAGAGTTGAACTTGATTGTAGAGGGATGAGGTTGCAGACGGGATGGGAATTCAAAATAAATTCCACGAAACAACACAAAGGAAAAGGATAAATCTAGGACCATGGTAGAGGTTGTTGATGGGACCATAGTTGAGGATATCAATGGTTTTAGAGCCAAACTCTGTGAGAGGGGCGAGGTTGCAAATGGGATATTGGACCAAAGCCAAAATCTACGAGAGAATCCATGAAACAACCCAAAGAAAAAGGATAACTTTGGGACCAAAGAAGAGGTTGTCAACAAGACCAGAGCTAAGGATGACGATAGGACCATAGCTAAGGATGACGACGGGACCAGATTCAATCACTCTGATAGAGGTGAGGTAGCAGATGTGACAAACTAGAGTTAAACTTTGCAAGAGGGGTGAGGTTGTAGATAGGAAAAACCAGAGCCGAACTTTGTGAGAGGGGAAAGGTTGCAGACAGGACAAACCAAAGTCGATCTCTATGAGGGGAAGGGAAAACAATGCCAAGGGGAGGAGACACAATTCAAAATAAAATCTACTAAATGACCCAAATCCTTGACGATCATGGGTAGTAATGGAAAGGCTTGTGAAGTGATTGAATGTAGGTTTTTGAGGTGATTGGAGTAGCATGGTTGACACTTGACGGATGACAGACTACATTCATAATTTTGTAGTGTTAGTAGTGCGACAACACAATGTGACAACTACCGGGTTGTGACATTGAAATTGAGTTGATTGGGATCTTATTGGTCATAGGAGTAGTGGAGCAATTGTAGAGAAAGGGTGCCAACATGGATGGATGGGAGTCTTGATGCATTGCAGTAAGGCGAGCACCAACTTCCGGGCTTAGCTAGCACCTATCAGGGACAAGCTATATCCTAGATAGTATAACCTCGTGCTAAATTACCTTTGACATTACTCAATGTCGTAGTCTAAACGTTCTACATTTTGGCCTGTTTCCGAGGATTTTTTTTGTTTAATGTTTCCCGAAATCCCACCAAAAAATGTTGGATCTACATATTTAAGTGGTTAAGTATGTATAATTCGAATGATGCGAGAGTTTTTCAACACGTTAAATCCATTTATGCATTCAAAAATATAATTTAAAAACAAACAAAAAAATGTGATTTCGTCTATACTTATATTGCCGTCAACAAAAAAGACCAAAACATAAAACAGTAAAACAATGCAAAAAAAAAAA
>ML840499.1:30824-45532 GCA_009831015.1 Picea engelmannii | reverse complement strand
TCTACTCCTTTTTTGTTTGAATGGTTTTATTTCTGATGCAATGTATTTGTTAAATCGGAACTGAAATGATTTCCATTTTCTATTCAAATGATTTGATATTTGATGTCATGTATTTATTAAATCTAATCGAACGATGGAATTGGCCTTTTATTTGTTATGATAGTTGAAAGGATTTATGCATGGTTAAATTCTGGAAGAAATCTCCTCTAAATTAGATTCATTGTTATTTTTCTTTATTTATTCGTTTTCTAAGTGAAATCAATGCTGAGATTGGCATATTGGGAGTGAAGGTTATGCTGTAATTTCATTAATCTAACTGTATGAATAATGTCGGTAACAACATTCTGAGTGTTGTAAACTATGACACTTTTTCCTTTCCATTAAAGAGACTGTGTAGAGACAGATATGTAGTTGTGGTAAGAAGACCGACTATTATTCCATTTTCCCCTTATAGTTCATTAACCTAACCCATATAAAGGTATCTCGAACAAGAGAATACAGAAACATAAAATCATACTATATAATTTTCAATGGAAGATCTATTATATGAACTACTTTAACAGTAAAGGAACTAGATGCGCCCTTGCTTATTACATAAATTTTCCTTTGCTCAAGGTTGTACCAATTCAGTTATTTATATTTAGACTTTCCTTTTTTAATAATGATGACCAAAGAAAACAAAAAAATAAGAAGTACCGAATCAAGAAATGCGAAAGGACTGTGGGCCCAACATTTCGGGATTTCAGGGTTCGGGATTTCTGGGTTTTCGAACACTTGATGCATAAACAAAAATGAAACAAGAAGTGTCGAATCGAAAAATGCGAAAGGGCTATGAGCCCAACATTTCGGGATTTTGAGGTTCGAGATTTCGGGGTTTAGTAAAGCAAAGGAACTCTAGGCATATGTAATAAGAAAATCCCGAATGCCAAAACATCAACTTTGTATTTTATCTTATTTTAAAATGTGCTCATTCTTTGTTTGAATTATTTGTGTATCTAATTTTATGCATCTAATTGTGCTCAATTGAAATAATTTCCATGGATGACATATGTTCGTTGTAAGAAGTTTATGTTCAGAGACTAAATCTGGGAATGGTTCATCCTGAAACAAAACACTAGACAAAACTATCTACATATGAACTTGAAAGAACAGATCCACCTACAGTAGCATATTTAACTCTGAAATCAAAATTCTAGGTAGGATTGTCCATGTATAGATGAGCTTGAAAGGTACCGATATTTTTATAGGCATATGTGTACTTCTGTAATTGAAGTTCTAGCAGATCTAACTTTGAATAATTGAATTGGAGGAAGCCTGCACATATAGTACTTCTTGGTTTCGAGGTTCGTGGTTTTGGGGTTTTGAGATTCAGGATTTCACGACTCCGACGACAACGATAATAGGCCCTTCAAACTCCCGGATCCTGAAATGTTGAAAATGGATTAATAGGTTTTGGCTCCCCCTTTATCCCCCTTCCATACAATCTCACCCGATGACCTGGGGCTAACTCCACAGAGCACATCGAGGTTTCATGTACCGGGATTTCGTGACTTGCGAAAATGAGGGCTCTTGCCTTTGGGTTTTTCGGGTGCAGAAATGACGAAACCTATTCCCGCTAAATTGATTTGGGGTTTCGTGTACCGGGATTTTGTGACTTGCGAAAATGAGGAGTCTTGACCTTTGGTTTCCAGGGTGACGAAACATTGATTGGCAGCCATGTGTCCCTCCGATGGACGACTGTGACCTTTAGCCACGTTCAACAGTTTTGATCTTTTCGGGATGATCAACGGTCGCGACCAAATCCCAACTTTCTCCTTTTCAGAATTTGGGAGAGTCTTGACTCCCCTGCATGGACCAGATTTAAACCTCACGCATCTTTTATGGATCCAACGACTCTTGCAGTTTCAACACTTCTCCCTGAAGTGTCTCCACCTTTCATTTCAGTTGTTCTCCTACACATCCTCCCAGAGGTTAAACTCTGTGCACCCATATCCTTTCTCCAACTGATATAACGCAGTTGTGCTCCCACCTGAGCTTTACCTCTCTAAGCTCTCAAAGGTTCCTTCGTCCTAAGCTTAGATACTGCCTAAATACATATAAGCATGTTAGAGTAGTATGAGAGTTAATGGAAGTGATAGAATTATGGAAGAAAGTATCCATATAATCTTTTATGTTCGAAGTAAACTTGACTGGTGTAATAATGTTATTATGGACATAAATGAATCTTACCTTCTCTTAAATTCTAAGCTTAAACGAAATTAAATTATGTCATAGAATTTTTTTTTTTTTTTTTATGGTGAATTTGAGGTACATTACATATGGTATCAGAGAAAAAGTTACAACACTGGGCCTGAACAGGGGCACATTTATTTCTTAGTATATATTCTGATTTATGAAAAAAATAATAAATCTTGTGGTTACAAACAAAAAGCCTTTCTATTTTGTGTTGATTATGGCAACCCAAGAAGGTGCAGAAATTAGGATGGAAGGGAATCCACAGCAAGGACCCCCTGGAGATCTAAGACAAAATAGTGATGGAAGCTCACCCATGGAGGTGTTGGAAACAATGAGGAATCTTATTGTTGAACTACGGGTTTTCAAGGTTGACAATGAAAAATTGAAGAAAGCACGGCAGGAAGATCAAGAGATAAATGAAGTCCTGTTGCATAGTATAGTAACCGAGAAAATTGAAAAAGATGATAAACATGATGAGGAGGTCAACAAAAGGGCCTCTAAGAATTCTGGTGCAGAAACAGAAAAAAGAATATAGTTCGTCTGAAGGGACACCTTCCGCTGAAGACAAAACCATACCAGACAGAAAAAGAAAACAAACAGACCACCTTAAAGGAGAATTTAAAAAGATTAAACCAGCTACCTTTGATGGAGAATCCAGGACAGGAGAATAAGTTGAGGCATGGTTGTTGGACATCAAAAAATACTTCCAAATCTACAACTATTCCAGCAACATGAAGGTCATAATGGCCATCTACAATCTGAAGGGGAAGGCTAGCATTTGGTGGCAGGACCTGAAATTGGCCAAGGGCCTAAAGGAGAAACAGTTGGAATAGTCTGACTTTAAGAAGTATTTCAAGAAACAATACCTTTCTGAAAGCTATTATGAAAGGAAGAAGAAATAATTTTACCAGTTATGACTCCAACAAATGATGATGGAGGACCTTATAAATAAATTTCTGGAACTACTAAGGTTCGTATCGTACATCTGGGAGGATAAGGTAAAAATCCAACGATTCTTAAGTTGTTTACCATAGGCCTACCGGGACAGAATTGAGTTTGACAACCTCAAATCCTTGAGTGAGGTATTCAGGAAAGAACGAATGTGCTATGACCAGTATAAATAGTGGGAAGAGTTTCCCAAGACCTGGAAAGATAAGAAGCAAGATCGAATGAACCAGCGGAAGAAGGGATACTAGCCATTTCCTTATCGGGTTGCAGAAAAATGTTTCCCAAAGAAGGATTTTCACTCCAATCATCTGAATATGCAAGGTAGCGGTAAAATGGTAAACCTGGGAATGAAGAAGTTTGGGGACAACTCCCGCAAGCCATTAAAGTGTTCAGAGTGTGGAGAACTTCATCTAAGGAGGAATTGTCCACGTTTAATTGCATCCAATAGAATTGTTGTTCACAATTTGCAAGAAGCCTTGACAGTGGGAGACGTGGGCAGAAGTGCATCAGATAAATGAAGCCATAGATGGTCCATAAGATGACCACCAGTCCTCGGTGGTAGAAATAGAAGGTAAAATCAACGACACTCATATTTCTGTTTTAATTGACCATGGAGCTACGTTAAGTTATATTACTCCTGATGTAGTAGAGTCGAATAAACTTAAGAAACTGAAACACACAAAGTCATGGCTTGTACAACTAGCAATAGGTACTCAAAGAAAAGTAGTTGACTTTATTTATGATCTTGAGTTCAACTTTGATGGTCAAAAGATAAGGACCAATCTGAACATCCTACCACTAGGATCTTATGATATGATTATCGGGATGGATTGGTTGGAACAACACAAAGAAGTACTAGACTGTTATACAAAGATACTTAGCTATAAAGACAATTTTGGCACTGTTAGGACAACCCAAGGCATACCAAAACTTGTATCAGTCAAACAAGTTTCAACGATGCAACTCAAGAAATGCATTAGAAAGGGATGTAAAGTTTACGCCATCCAAGTAACGAATGTATTAGAAAAAGAATATAATCCCAAGTTAGAAGACTTTGTTGTCCTACATGAATTCAGAGACATGTTTGTCGATGAGATACTATAATTGCCTCCTAGAAGGGAAATAGATTTTTCCATAGACTTACTACCCGGATCAGCCCCTATCTCAAAACCACCCTACCGAATGAGTCTACCAAAACTGACAGAATTAAAAATACAATTATAGGAATTGTTGGAAAAAGAGTATATCAGACCGAGTGTCTCGCCATGGGGAGAACCAGTCCTCTTTGTGAAAAAGAAAGACGGTACTCTAAGACTATGTATCAATTATAGACAACTGAACAAAATAACCATTAATAACAAATACCCCTTACCAAGGATGAATGATCTGTTCGATCAAGTTGGTGGGGCCAAGATCTTTTCAAAATTGGATTTACGATCCGGTTATCATCAAGTTAGGATAAAGGACGAGGACATAAAAAAAATGGCTTTTCAAACAATATATGGACACTATGAGTTTGTAGTGATACGTTTCAGACTCACTAATGCACCAACCACATTTATGTGCTTAATGAACAACATTTTCAGTCAGTACTTAGACAAGTTCGTAGTAGTATTTATTGACGATATTCTGGTCTATTCAAAGACGTAAAAAGAACATGATGAACACTTAAGGATAGTTCTGAAAATGTTGAGGGAACACAAATTGTACACCAAATTTGACAAGTGTGACTTTTATCAAAAAGAGATACAATATTTAGGACATGTCATTTCCTCGAAAGGTATTGCCGTAGACTCGGAAAAGATAAAAGCCATTATGGAATGGCCAGTACCTAAGGATGTGGCAGATATCCGGTCATTCATGGGAATCACCGGATATTACCGCAGATTTATAGAAGGGTTTTCAAAGATATCCTACCCTATCACGTCATTACAAAAGAAAGGGACCAAGTTTAACTGCTCGCAAAAGTGTCAAGACAATTTTAACAAGCTGAAAGAATTATTGACATCGGTGCCCATTTTGAAGATAGCAGACCCAGATAAAGACTTCACAGTATGCGTTGATGCAAGTAAAGAGGGACTAGGTGGTGTTCTAACTCAGGAAGGGCATGTGATTTGTTACGAGTCTCAGAAATTAAAAGACCACAAGGGAAATTATGTCACTCATGACTTAGAATTGGCAGCAGTAATACATGCATTAAAAATGTGGTGACACTACATAATGGGAATTAAATTTCTACTATTGACGGATAATAGCGGTGTGAAATATTTGTTTAACCAACCAGACCTTAATGCAAGACAAGAAAGGTGGCTATCCTTCCTCAGCGAATTCTACTTCGAGGTTGGACATATCAATGGCAAAGAAAATAAAGTAGCAGACGCTTTAAGAAGAAAAGTCCATGGGTTATTTGAGGTAAATATCAGGAGGGCAGAAAGTGACCTGGAACRAAAGGTAAGGAYRRCCGGTATTAGCGACGAAAATTACACTAAGATGATGGAAGAATTACAAAACARTACCCCAGACTCAGATAAACCAGATCTATGTATCGACAAGAAGGGACTATTACGATTTAAAAAYATACTTTAMATACCARATTSAACAGAGTTAAAATTAACAGTTTTGGACGAAGTGCATAAGAAATTGTATTCTGGTCATCAAGGTTACCAAAAAATGATATCAGCACTTAGAAAATTGTTTTACTAGCTTAATATGAAAGGCGAAACAACAAAATACTTGGCTAGGTGCTAGGATTTTCAGCAGGTTAACGCCGAACACCARCAGCCAGCCAGCCTATTACAACCATTACCAGTACCAAAATGGAAATGGAAGACCATATCGCTGGACTTTATAACAGGTTTGTTAAAAAAACAGAAACATAAAGATTCTATCATGGTTGTAATTGATAAACTCAGTAAGTCTGCACACTTTGTTCCTGTAAAGTCTATTTTTAAAGCTATAAACATTGCTGAAATATTCATGAAAGAAATTTTTAGACTGCATGGTATTCCTAAAATGGTGATTTCAGATAGAGACATAAAATTCACATCTGCTTTTTGGAAGGAATTGTTTGCAGGGCTAATTACTAATTTGAATTTTAGTACGAGTTATCATCCATAAACGATGGACATACCGAAAGGACAAACCAAATCATAGAGGATATGCTTCGCATGTATGTAAGAACAAAGCCGAACAAGTGGGAAGACTACCTACACTTGGTAGAATTTGCATATAACAATGGGTACCAAACTTCGGCTAAGTTGAGCCCTTTCAAAATACTGTATGGCAGAAAGTGTACAACTCCAATTAGTTGGGATAACCCGACTGATTGACTCATGGTTGGACCAGAGATGCTCCAAGAAATGGAGAACATGGTAAGGAAGGTACAATAGAACTTGAAAGAAGCACAGGATAGACAGAAGAGATATGCAGATCAGAAAAGAAGACACTTGGAATTTCAGGTAGGAGACCATGTTTATTTGAAGGTCAAAGCCCAAAAAATCTCGTTGAAGTTAGGGAACTGTGCCAAGATGGCACCCAGGTTTTGTGGGCCCTTCGAGATACTAGCTCGAATTGGACCCATAGCATATCAACTTACACTTCCAGCTAATCTAAGAATTCATAATGTATTTCATGTGTCTTTGTTGAAAAAGTATATTCATGATCCTACTCATATGATTGATTGGAACTTGGTGTAGGTGGAACCCGAAGGCGAGTTCCAGGTGGAACCCCTGTGCACTCAGGACTGGAGAGAAATAGCTCTTCGGAATAGAGTCGTCGCTCAGGTAAAGGTGCAATGGAAGCACTTTAGTCCTAAGGAAGCCACTTGGGAGTTGGAGGGAGATTTGTAGAAATCTCATCCAATCCTTTTCTAGGAAAGGAACGAACACTGATGAAAGTGTTTTATTGAAGGGGGAAAGGATGTGATATCCCTAAAAATAAAATAATTTTGAAATTTAAATTTCCTGGAAATTTATTTTCATTTTTAGTAAATTCGAATTTGGAAAATTTTTTCCATTTATGGAAATTCTAAATTTCAAGTTTGATATTTGTAATTAATTATTATGACCGTTGGGAAGACTTTTTATTGGACTCAACTAACTATTTGACTATGACACTTGTATAAAAAAACATAATATTTATATTAATCGCAGAAGGACAAATGGAACAGCCATGTTAAAATCAGCTGACCATGACTCCATGAGTGGGGAAGAAGTTGGAACTACCTTTGGGCTGATTATTACAAGTGACAAATCAGATATTTGGCCATCGATATCCCCTGAAAATTAGGGATATAGAAAGATGCGAAAATCCCTTCCCCAAGGGAGGGAAAAAGACCTCGGAAAAATTGATAAATAGCATATGCGAGGAGACACTACGCTACCAAGTATGCTGCGGAAAAATATTTTTGAGCTCTCTTGCTCTTATGAACACTACGGATTGAGTGGGAGGAAAGAGGAGTCTATTGAAATGGATTTTCCTTGCTGTTATGAGCACTGCTGAGTAAGTGTGAGGCAAGAGGATAACTACTGGAATTGAAGGACATTGTTGAGGAGGAGTTCCGAGTTAGCCCTCATGGACTCATGGTCAGGCTAGGGGGTGAACTGGGCAAGTGATTTGGATTCCCTATTCTATGGTTGGGAGGAACGTGGCTTTTCCCTTGTCTTCTCGTGATCTGGTTCAGATATGTTGCTCTACTCCTTTTCTGTTTGAATGATTTTATTTCTGATGCAATGTATTTGTTAAATCGGAACTGAAATGATTTTCATTTTCTGTTCAAATGATTTGATATCTGATGTCATGTATTTATTAAATATGATCGAATGATGGAATTGGCCTTTTATTTGTTATGATAGTTGAAAGGATTTATGCATGGTTAAATTCTAGAAGAAATATCCTCTAAATTAGATTAACTATTATTTTTATTTATTTATTCGTTTTCTGAGTGAAATCAGTGATGATATTGGCATATTGGGAGTGAAGGTTATGCTGTAATTTCATTAATCGAACTGTACAAATAATGTCGGGAACAACATTCTGAGTATTGTAAACTATGCCACTTCTTCCTTTCCATTAAACAGACTGTGTAGAGACAGATCTGTAGTTGAGGTAGGAAGACCGACTATTATTCCAGTTTTCCCTTATAGTTCATTAACCTAACCTGTATAAAGGTATCTCGAACAAGAGAATACAGAAACAGAAAATCATACTATATAATTTCCAATGGCAGGTCTATTATATGAACTACTTTAATAGTAAAGGAACCGAATTCACCCTTACTTATTACAAAAATTTTCCTTTGCCCAAGGCTGTACCAATTCGGCTATTCATATTTAGACTTTCCTGTTTTAATAACGATGCACCAAAAAAAATAAAAAATAAGAAGTACTGAATCGAGCAATGCAAAGGGACTGTGGACCCAACATTTTAGGATTTCAGGGTACGGGATTTTTGGGTTTTCGAACACCTGATGCATAAACAAAAATGAAACAACAAGTGTCAAATCGCGAAATGCGAAAGGCTTGTGGGTCCAGCATTTAGAGATTTCGGGGTTGGGGATTTCACGGTTTAGTAAAGCAAAGGAACTCTGCGCATATGTAATAAGCAAATCCTCAGTGCCAAAATATCAACTTTGTATTTTTTCTTCTTTTAAAATATGCTCAGTCTTTGTTTGAATGATTCGTGTATCTGATTTTATGCGTCTAATTGTGCTCAGTTGAAATAATTTCCATGGATGACATCTGTTCATTGTAAGAAGTTTATTTTCAAAGACTAAATTCTGGGAATGGTTCCTCCTGTAACAAAATGCTAGAAAAAACTATATACATATGAACTTGAAAGAATAGATCCACCTACAGGAGCATATTTAACTATGAAATCAAAATTCTAGGTAGGATTGTCCATGTATAGATGAGCTTGAAAGTGTAACAACCCTCCTGGCTAAGGACATCTACTCAGTCAACTGGTGATTTTTTTTTTTTTTTTCTTTTTTTTTAAAAGTGTGTGCGCATGTGTAGAAGAAACAACCCCCTCGACTCTAAGTCAACGCTTGAACCGACAGGACGCAAGTAAGACGAACACAATCAAGACGACTCGACATATCATAGCGACAACAAGAAGCAACGCCCCGGACAGGAGGTGGGCAACTAATGGCTGTAGGCAGAGAAAGACACCAGGGGTTAGGCTCAGTACTGTCACAAAAGAAAGAATCCGTCAGTGGAGTCGCAGTAGTGGAACTGTGCCTTTAAATAACCCGAGACTACTGATACGGCTCAGAATGTGTCGCAAGAGTGGAACTGTGCCTTTAAACAGCCCGAGACTCTTGATACGACACTCGATTCCCTTCCCCGGATTTACACACAGACACAAATACTAAGCTACAAGAGGTGTCTATATCCCACCCGACACGAACATACTATGCAATACCATACCTCCCAGTACTACAAATCAGGGACAGGCAGTAAGCACAACGCTTGCAATGTTCTATTATTCGTCACAAGCTAGCATGACATCATACCATACTGGCAAACCCCCGACATTGCATTCTCCTCAATAACTTGCCCTTCCAACCCATTGTTACCATACATTCTAAAAACCTAACAAACTTAGCATTTGCAATTAGACATGGTCATCAACACTTCACTTTAAACGAAGATTATCCATGCAGTTTAATTCCATCATGAACATTCAAGGTAAACATTTATTAATACTACGATTGTCTCCATTATTAACAGTGCTAATTAAAACCAATATTAAACTTGCAATTAAACTATTGTTACCATGGAAAACTAAGCAAATATTAATATTACAGTGAAGTATTATCTTTAGCATGGTAGTTTAACAATGTTATCCTTGCAATGTGACCAAGTACCAACATTGCACATTAAACCAATATTACTAGACCTTCCAATAACCTAATAGATAATAGCATTTCCGTACCACACATTAACATTTACACTTTCGTTAGATGAAGATTAGCCTTGCAAATTAACTCCATCATGAACATTCAAGTAAAGAACTATTAACATCGCGATTAAATGATGCTGAGTTTGTCCTTGTTGGGATTAAAGACAATAGAACTGCTACACCCAACCATAACAACCATGTACTTACTTTTAACAAGAGAAAAGTGTTGAAAATTTTAACTAAGAGAGGCTTCTCCTTACAACATTTAATATATAAAGGTCAGGGTTTAACCTCATAACTAAAATCAAGGGAATGCCTATTGTGAATCGAATTGTAGGGAAATTTCCTAGCATGTTAAAATGAACCATGCAAGACTTCTCATTACAATTATTGAAGTAAATATTTTATTGTCTGGCATGAAAAAAATTAAAAGCAATTGAATATTGAAATAAAATACCTTATGTTTACCATGAGGAATTAATATCATTCGAGTAATTGAAATAATATATTTTATGCTCACCTTGAGACATTAAATCAATCGGATAAGGAATTAAATCATTTAATCGAACATTGAATTAATATACTTTAGGGTTACCAGGAGAACTTGAAATCTAATGAGTATTAAATAAACCTTTTATGGTTACCATGAGGAATTACAACCAATCGACCATTGAAATGAAATAATTGATGTTTTCCATGAGTAATTAAATCCTTCGAATAATGAAAGAAAATTTTACGCTTACCATGAGAATTTAAACCAATCGGATATGGAAATAAAACATTTAACCGAACATCGAATTAATATAATATTATGGTTACCATGCGACTTAAAATAAGTCGAGTACTGGAAATAAACGTTTTATGTTTATCGTGAGGAGATAAAGCCAATCGACTATTGAAATAACTAATCGATGTTTACCATGAGGAAGTTAAATCGTTTTCTATGGGACTGATTTGTCAGTAGTGGCCAGCACGTCTTTTCTTCGTCTGGTCAACAACATTATTATTGCAGCTTTGGAAATATTTATGTAAATGATTTATACCTAATATAAAATAACCCTAGCTTAATAACAAAAACTATTTATTTAGGTTATCTCCCCGAAACAGGTGGAGCGTTTATCCAACCAAGGCAACATTTTACTAACATAATAAATTCATGGTATTAAGGAGAACAGTAAATCTGTCCGTGCATAGTTATAAAGGGGCGTAAAAGGCTGTAGATATAAGGCCGTTACACATGCCAGGAATGACTCAATGGCCTCCCTCTGCGCCTGTTTAATCTTCCAAGGACACGCAATTCAAGGTCGCTGTCGTGGTTTCATGAAACTCTAGCCTGGCGAGCGTTTACTGCCCCTAATGAATGTAAACATTGTGAAACGCAGAAGTGCGTCCCCCTATGCAACCCACTACAGTGCTCTCTGATCAAGGTTTAACTCAAAAACTGTGAAGGAAGGAAACAGACTGTGCAAATGGGCTCACGCCTAAGGGTGCGACTGACACGGTGGAGAATTGAAACGCTGCGGGGACAAATTAAATTTTCTGAAGCGATACCTTACCATAATTCCAATAAAACAACAAATTATACCTGCACGTTAGATGATGGACCCTAATTACCAAAGGTTGTCAAATATTACGGCAAATTATAGTTCTAAGGTGTATCATCATCTCTAAATACGGAATTTTTTTTGTTTGCAGTAATTTAGTTACAATCCGAAATATATCCTCGATTTTGTTACAATTGCCCATCCAGCTTGTAGAACTAATACGAAATTATGGTCGAATAAGTAGCTAGAAATTAATGATAAAATAAGGAATGCTAAAATTTCTTATCTACCGTTCCCTTTCAAGCATTTCCCTAAAAACCCAACAGGTTGTAACAGCTTTACGGCTCATTCTACTCGTTGGATTTGGAATTGTCAGCAACGTAAATAAGGCGAAGGTTATGTCCTGAATTTTATTGTGGAAAAGTAACGGTGAGGCTGACCTTTCGTCTTCGGTGATGGGAGGAAGTTTTTGAAGGCTCGGCATAAGTTAATTACGCGCAGTAGAGGTTGAAACGAAGGCGTAGAAGTGACTGCCCAGAACTAAGGAAAAACGAAGGGTAAAGTCGCGGCCCTGCCATATAATGAAACAGTTTCTTTAAACGGTGGTATGCAACCATAAATTAAATGCTAATATTGAACACCGCTTTAATTTGATCATGGAGCCTTAGAAATGAAACACACTTATTGAATGGGAAGGTTAACGCTGCATATGAAAAAAAAAGATACATCAAACGCCGAAATGGGAGCAAATGTCTTTTGGTACCTCCACTCAGACCAATGCAAACACGTATGACTGCAACGGTAAGCATTAAAACGCAGAGTAAAGCTCAGACGCTCCCAACCCGTGGCTAAAATGCCCAGAAATCGAATGCTACGCTGCCCAGATTGGTGAATAACTTGACACAGTCCCGGATGCGAACAGTAATGGTTATTACCCGTCTAATTTCGCTCATACTTTAAATTACACAGTCGTATCTGACATTTACGCCCTCCAGACCAATACAACCATTCGCCGACCAGGAAATACATTAACCCAGTCCGGAAACAAATAAACCTTAACCCACTCCATCCATAGTGATAATGTAAATGTCACGCAAACTAGAACAAGGAATATAACATAAAACATTATACAGTTCGATATGTAAACAAGAACTAGTTCACTGTCCTTCATTCTATCTAACCCTTACCTTAACTGAAAGCATTCATCAAATATAACCACAATCGAAGCAATATATCACTGTGCATTCTACTCTATTCGTTTCAGGAACATACCTTGGCCTGATTCGCTTGCAGCAATGACTCCAGTGCTCCAGCCGCTCCCTCTCCTGCTTTCTGACAACAACGAACTCACCGGTACCTCCCAGCCAAACGCTAGGGGTACTCTTCTTCCCCCTCAGCCCCCCGAGCCGCAATGGGGCCACACACAACTAGAGAGCAACTAGCTCCTCAGCTCGCCTCAAAGGCTGAGCTACCACTCACGTATGCTGAGGATTCCCAACTCCTACCAGAAAATCAGTCAGTCTCTCTTTTCTCCCATGGCAATCCAATCTCAGCCCCCCCAAAAAAAAAGCCCTTTCTTTTCCCTTCTCCCATCCCTTTATCCCCTCAAACCCTAATTCTCATTTCACTTAGGTTTTCCCCCCCTCTTTTTCCCTTTTTGACTTTCCTCAGATTCTTTTTAGTTTAATTCGTTTGTATATTCCACTTTGACTTTTATTTTTATTTTTAAAATCAAGGGCATGTGCGCTCATTTTATTTATTCATTTATTTATTTATTTATCCCCCTTTTTATTATTTATTTATTTATTTATTTCCCCCACTTTCATTTTATTAGTTTATATATTTAATTTTTATTTCCCTTTTCCCATGCTTAACTTATTGGTTTATAGTTTGTATATAATAAAATATACCTATTTATATTTTCATCCCCCCCTTTTTTTTTATAAATAAACCTGCATAAGTCAATTAATTGACCATTAATGTATCTGTATTTTCAGGATCAAAGAGATATTTAGACGATGGAGAAACAACATAGGGGAAAAGTAAGTGTTTTACAAAAAGGATTTACGAGGAGGGATGGCAATGTGGTAAAGTGAGCTAGACAAGTATAAGGGTGATGGATGCTAGAAGATCTCGGCGATGGAGGATAGTTTCAAAGAGTAGACAAGGACAAAGAGAGGGTGATGGTCTGAGTTTTTGTTTTCATTCCCTTTTTTTTGAATTTTCAATTATTAAGGCCACACTGAAATTTCCCCCCGGTTTCTAGAAGGTCTTAGGCTTAGGGTTTAGATTCTAAGCTAGACGACAATTGGTTAAGGGTAATGCTTAAATTTTTAATCAGGTGTTGAAGACTTAGGGCTAATTAGGCTGACTCCATTAACCACCTTTACTGCGACGTGCCCTTCAGGTCGCACCACGTGCACCAGGGGTGCCACTCGCCTCAATACTTTCTTTTGGTGACGTGCCCTTCAGGATGTACCACGTTCTCCAAGGGTGCCACTTGTCGACTAAGTTTCTTCTGTGCGACGTGCCCTTCAGGATGCACCACATGCTCCAAGGGTGCCACTCGCCGACTGAACTGATTGGTAGACCTCTATAACCCCTGGAGTCAATACTCCACCAGGTGAACTAGTAGGAGACTAAGGGCTCTAAGGAATAAGGCCCCCGCCTTATTGCGCTCCCCTTAGAATCATCGTGAGCGACTGTCGCAGTCGGCCCTCACGGCATCGTTGTTCTTCTCGAACTAGGTAATCGTTAACCTACAGTTCGAGCCACGGTGGGAGTGCTAGCAGGCGGTGGAAGGGCTGTTGTCCACCCCTCTCCCTCAACCTCTCTACAATTGTGTGTGGCCGCTTTACTCCATATGTGCGTCAATTCGGCAAGCTATCGTCAGCCTGCATCACCAATAATCATGTCAGAAATGTCGTCATCAAATCATCAATCAAATAAAACATCATAATAAACATATCAACCCAAAAGCACACTCCCTGACTCAGTCCGGAGTCCAAGGGGGTTCTACCGATGCCTCTGCATCCTCAAGGTCAAAAACCCTGCACACTCAACAAAACTGAGTCAATA
>ML840498.1:17245-41849 GCA_009831015.1 Picea engelmannii | reverse complement strand
TGACTTGGGATGGATAATGGTTGTAAAAGACCTGGGGTCTTAATTGTTTCCACCTTATTTTGTTAGAAAACAAAACATTATGCCACAAACATTTGAACATCAGTTTTAAGGTCATCCCAAAAAAATTCCTTCTTGACCCTATGGTAGGTTTTCAAAAATCCTGAGTGCCCTCCAACCGGAGATGTGTGCAATTCCAATAGTACCTTTTGTTTGAGTTGGGAGTTCTTACATAAATATAAGAAATCTTTGTACCATAGTGAATCATTTTTCCATGTAAATGTATCTGATGCATTGGAATCCTATTGCAACATTTGAATGAGAGTCCACATGTTTTCTGCATCCTTCCATTCATCCCTCGCTTCTATTATCCAACCAGGTTAGATGATCGAGATAACACAGAGAAAGGCCTCAACATATTCATCATTTCTTGAGAGTGCATCTACCACAACATTTTGCTTCCCTTTTTTATAGATGATATCAAAATCATAACCCAATATCTTGGTCACCCATTTTTGTTGTTCTTCTGAAGATAGTCTTTGTTCCAAGAAGTATTTAAGGCTATCATGATCTCTCTTGACCTTGAAGTGCCTACCTATTATGTAAGGGTGACATTTCTTCAATGCATGTAGTATTTCTATCATTTCCTTCACATAAATGGGTTTGTGTAAGTCCTTTCCCTTGAGTGGTCGACTTTCAAAAGAAGGGGCCTTCCTCCTTGCACTAGAACAACACCAATGCCATTTCCCGAGGCATCACATTCCATAATAAATGTTTTTGTGAAGTCCGGTGTGGTCAATATAGGAGCTTTGCACATCACCTCTTTAAGTTGTTCAAAAGCTTGAGTTTCCTCTGGATTCCATGAAAATGCATCCTTCTTAGTTAATGTCGTTAAAGGTGTTTCTATTCTTCCATAGTTCCGAACAAACTTGCGGTAGTAACCTGTGAAACCCAAAAATCCTCTAGGATTCTTCAATGTTTTGGGAATCAACCAGTCCATCATGGCCTAAATCTTGTTATGGTATACCTTGACACCTTCATGAGATATAATATGACCCAAATAATCTACCAGAATCAATTAGGAGTATTACCTTTTTTCTTTTTGATATATCCTTCGATCTTGAGGGTTTGAGGAGTGCTAATTCCAGCCAATGCATTACATGATATCGTGGGAGTCAACTCTTCAGAAGAAATCGGTTCTACGTTTTCATTTTGAGATGGTTCTTCTTCTTCTTCTTCTTCTTCTTCTTCTTCCTCTTCACAATCTATGTAGAATAATTTCTTCTCGCCACACTTATGTCCCTTACTGTACTTGTTGTCACAATTAAAGCATAAACCTTTTGCTTTTCTTTCCTACAATTGTTGAGGTGTCAACCTTGTAGGTTGATGTGCTTTAGAAGAAGGAGCATTATTCTTTCGATAGATGTTGGGAGTGGTTCTTCTAGTAGCCATAGCCATATTTTTACTTTAAACATTTATTGCCACCCTGAATGCATTCTCCAATGATTTGGGTTCCCAAAGGAGAACCTCATGTTGAATGTTATCCTTTAAAGTTCCTATGAATACATCAATCAAGTGATCATCTGGAACATCTGTTACCTTTATATTCAATCTTTGGAAGTTCTCAATGTGTTGTCCAACTGAACCCTTTTGCTTGAGATTTATCAATTGGCTAAAGAAGGTATTTCTCCTTGTATCCTCATAGTGTCCTATCATTTCTTCCGTGAAAATTGTCCAAGTAACGAGTGATTTGCAAGAACAAAGCCATCGATACCACACAAATTTATTGGGTTCTAAATATAAATAAGCATTTCGTACCTTTTGTGTATGTGGCACATCATGTAGATCAAAGAATTGTTCCATCTGAAATATCCATGTGATTGGGACCTTGCCATCAAACTTCCTCATATCAATCTTAGGAAAGTGGTTGGTCTTCAACCCAAAGTTGGAGTTTCTCCATTCTTGATTCATCTTCCTTGTGTCCTTATCATGAATTTCATGGGATACATTTTCACTTTCAGGTGTCCTCTCTATTAGGAAATTTTTCAATCCTTCCAAGATCTCCCTTTTTAAACCATTCATCATCCCTTGTAGTTCATCTTTTGTTACTGTCTTCTTTTGTAAATCATTTATGTCCCTACGCATTTATTCACCTTCATCAAGAGACCAAGTAGGACTATCTGGAGGATTTTTGGTTTAGAAGTTCCCTTTTTTGGTGGCATGTTGGCCAAGTATCACTTTTAAACCTTGATTTCGAGGTTGTTCTGCTAGACAATCTTTCTTTTGATGTATCTCCAAAATTTTGGCCCTTCTGGGTATGAAAAAATATTTTTTTGTAGTTCTCTAATATTTCTTCTCTACAATGCCACAGGTCTGATCAAAATTGGATGTGCCAAGTGGAAGTTATGGTAACTTCCCCACAACTTGTTGATTCGTTTCCCTTCCAAGAGAGCGTACTTGTAAAGTGTGCCAAGATCACAATATCTGATATTTGATTATGAAACTTGTACCAAAAATACTACAAACTTTCCACTATCCAATGCAACTAGTATCACTTATTTGGGATACTCACTGAAGAAGATATCATTGTTTTACCCGGAAGACCTGTCTAAGAATAGTTAATATGACTAGTCAGATACCCTATCTTGCACAAGGTGTATCTACAAAAGTAGGATGACCCAGAAGTTGGAATTTTTATCACCACTACCTTGATAATTTCTATGAATATCCTCCAGATTTGAGTGTCTGAAACGTTACAGAAAAAAATTCATAGTGAAAATTATGTGATGACTAAATTCAGGATGATTCCATAACACTATCTTACACAAGCTATATATATGAAATTATAAGGTCTCAAGAGCTGAAATTTGAACTGAACGTACCTTGATTCATATACTAAATATCCTCCAAGGGGTTCCTTCTGAAACATCGTAGAAAAAAAGTCATAGCGAAAATTCCAAGGTGTCTAAGATGTAGTCGCGAAACCCCAAGACCTTGAGCTCTGATACCAAATGTTAAGAACCAAATATCAAGATAACATAGAAAAACCTCAGAATAAGTACTCAATGCCTTGAAAAAGAGATAATTTCAGATAATAAGCCTCTTCGAGGGGGCAACCTCCTTATACACCACATAAATTTCCCCAAATACAAGATGATTCCAAATGAAAAGGTCTCTTTGGTATATATAGGAGACTAGGAGGTACAATTACAACTAATGGACCCAAGTCGACATAAATAAAATAACATTACTAATGTAATATTCCCCAATTAAGGGGTAATGTGCCACTATTTAGGGCGTAACATCTGCTTTATTAATTTAAGTGCATAGTGAAAAAACCTCTGCTAGAACCTATGGTCACCCATATTTTTTAGTTATAGTGAAAATATTTTAAAACCTCCACTACCAACAATGTAGGTTTTTTTTATCATTTTGTCCAATCTTGTAACACTAAAAACCTCTGCAAAAACCTCCATTAGAAGGTGTTTTCCTTATAGTGTTTATTTAGTATTTACTATATCACATAATGTTTATAATGTAAATAGGCGAGATTGAAATTAACAAAATTCATTACATAGCATTAATTGTCACCTATGGAACTTGCACTTAGTAACCATGACTTATTGTGAAGGTCATTTATCTTGATATGACTTTAATTCAAGCATGTTTAACCATGGGGATTTCCCCCATAGTAAAGTCCTCTTAGCTTGCTACTCAATTTCCAAACCATTAGTAGGTATTGTGTCGTGTTGTGCTTAGTCAAGCCTGCTTAGCTTGCTATTTCATTTACAAATCCTTAACAAGTATAATATGTTATTGGCTCTCGCGACTATGGGGAAAAAATTCATGATTAATCACGTTTGAGCTCGAGTAACATTGTTATGGATGGTTTTCCCAAGAAGTCATGGTTATCATATACATGTTTTGAAGGTGACATTTCATGCTATGTGATTCATTTGCTAGTTTCAATGTCACGTCACCCTTATGCGTATCAACTCATGTAAAGAGAAGTCTAACTTATAAAAAAAATTGTCATTAATAAATAATGTTCGTGAAAAATAGATTATGATTGAATGACTTGAATATCATTTTTTTCCATTGAAAAAAATATTGATATTCCATATAAAAATATACATGTTTCTATCTCAAATAGGAGATCGCTTCTGGAAGTTCTTGGTTATACCTTCCTAACTATACATCTAACTATATATACTTAAATCCACCTACCAAAAGGCTTTCACTGCTAAAAATTTTCATTTTATCATAACTATTTGAAATTCCTATCAATGTTGTTAAAAAATTTACATCTCAAAAATTTACATCCTATCATTTATGTTCAAAACTTTACAATTGTACTGTCTATACATAGGTTATTCTAGATACATTGTTGTTTTACAAAAAAATTGCAAAGATTTAAAAAAAAAAACCAACAAGAAGAGGGTGTTAAAATTGGAATTACATGGAGTTGGTCTCCTCCTCATCCAGGAATTCATAGAGTCCCATGGCGCCAACTAGAAGAGACAAGGCCTCTTTTTACAATTAATTTGTTTTGACATTTAGTTCATGAAGGATGTGGTTGAAGGAAATCCATTTGAAGGAGTTGATGTTCAATTTAATGTCCCAGAGAAGGGGCTAGAGCCTTCCATTTGACATTGTAGACTTCTTATTGGCCCAATCAATAACAACTTTGGAATCTCCCATGACCTGTAGCTTCTTCACTTTTTTCATTACTGTAATTTCCAATAGAGTCCTTAGGGCGATAAATTCAATCTTATTATTTGTGTCATTCCTAGGAGCATAACAAACATGCAATAATGATTATGGCTCAAGTAAAGGACTACTCCGACTCCACACACAAGGGGGTGGCCCTGGCATGCCCCATCGAAGAAGCCCCATGGGAGTTCAAAGTCCACCTCCGACATAGATGGGAGTCTTGGGTCTTTGACTTTCAGTTCTGTCATAAACTCATTGGATAGTCTCAAGACTACACCAGCAATAACCTCAGGTGGAATGGAGACATTGTAGAATATACTGGAATTATGAGCCTGACATATACTAGAAACCAAGAAACTTGGCATACCTTGGTAATTTTTAACAACTTTGTCTGCAAGCCAATCGTTTAAGCAATCTTCTAGGTTGGTCCCATTCCATTGGAACATGGGCTTCAGCTCAGACTGCACTATCTTCATTACCTTTTCTACATAAACATAGGAAATGAATGAGTGAGAGATTGATTCTTCTTGAATTTTGCACAAGGAGCACATATTTGGTCCAATCCACTCCCGCTTAATGGCTACATCCCATGTAAGCAATTTATTGTTTAAGGCCAACAAAAGATTGATCTTATTCTTTATGGGAGCATTAATTTTCCACATAAATTTCCACCACCATTTTTTCCCCTACAATTGAGTCTTCCATCCAACCTTTGTATCCAAGTTTGGTTATGTACTCTCTCATTTTGGCAGTTTTGGAACAACACAATGAATCTTCCTCATCATCGCGCAACATGATGAAATTTGAGATCATGAGTCTAAGACACCTATTCCACTCCTTTGCCTTGACTCCTTCCAGTCCCATGAATGAGGTCGATTTCCATCCCATTTTGCCTCTTAGCTAGGGTACCTGGGCTCTTATATCAGATGGGAACAAGATGTTTGTTGAATGAATGGCTCAAAGGAGGGGTTTTGAGAATATGGAATCGTCAGTTTCCCCTATCCACGAGTCTTTGCCAATACGAATACAATGCCCATTACCAACTCATCAGGCAGTCCACTGATGGATCAAAAAAAATGCTTTCATAAGGGCTTTCCAAACTATAGATCCTTTAGGAGTCTTCCTGGGGAGTCTAAACCATTATGGGATTGTAATTCCCTACAAATATTTAGACTTCATGACCCGACCCCACAATGAGTCATAGTTCACTAAACACCAAAGGCTTCTGGTTGTGATGGCACGAGCAAAGGTATAAATTTTCTTGAGTCCCCGTCCCAATTCTTTGGGGGTGGCCAACTTTTTCCAACTCACCAGAGGGATGCCTTCAGATTGATTGGAGCCCGACCATAGGTACCAGTAGCTTACTTTCTTGATTTTGGTAAGGATTCCTTTGGGAACCATTGCGAATGAGGTCCAGAAAACTGGTATGCTCTCTAACACTGATTTAAAGAGAATCATGCATCCTCCTCTTGACAACAAACAATTTACCCACAATGAGACTCAAGCCTCCACCTTCTTCACCATCCACAACTAGTCCACATTTTTGTAATTATCTGACTTTATCTGAAATCCCAAGTACTTGAGCCTTGAATCCATATTTGAATTTTGGAAGGGAAACATGTTTTGTATGTGATGGAGGTCTTGATCCGATGGGGAGGAGATCAACATTTTTGACTTTCCATAGTTGGTTTCCATCTCAATGGCTATACAAAACAAGTCGATCACCCCTTTAAGAGCTGAGAGGTCCCTAAGGCTCCCTCTTGAGCAACAAAGAACGTCATCTGCAAAAAGAAGGTGGGATATAGATTCATGGTTAGAGAATTTTAAACATCTAATTTCCCTGTCTCTTCTTGCCTCCGAAATTAGCTTACTTAGAGCTTAAAATATAAGAAGAAAGAGGAAAGGTGAGAGGGGACATCCTTGTCTTAACCCTCTAGTCGCCCGAAAGAACTTAGAATGGGCTCCATTAATCAAGACAACGGACAAAATAAACTGGATGCATCCCATTCTCCAGTTGACAATCAGGAGCTCCATCCCAATTTGAATTAGAACAAGACGAAGAAAGGTCCAGTTGACCCGATAATAGGCTTCAAAGAGATCCAATTTTAATATGGTTGCAGAGTAGTTGGATTTTTTGACTGAGTGAAGGACTTCTTGAGCTATCACGACTTCATCATGGATTTGATGATGTCTTAAGAACCCAAATTGTTCTTCAAAAATTATGTCATCAAGGATTGGTTTAATACGTTTGGCGATCACTTTCACAATGATTTTGTCTATGACGTTGCAGAGGGAAATGCGCCTAAATTCCTGAAAAAAATACACCATCCTACGTTTTGGGAATTAGGGATATGAAGCTAGAATTGAAAGAGCCTTTCACCTTACCAAAAGCTTGAGATTCTTTTACAGCCTTGAGTAGATCCTCCTTTATAAGATCGTAGAATCTTGTGAAGAACTCTAATGTGAACCCATCAAGACCTGAGCTCTTCCCTTTTTGCATGGAATAAAGAGTGGTGAACACCTCGATCTTCGTTACCTCCTCCCCCAAGAAGAGATTCATTTCCTCCGTGATCACTGGGTGAAACTTAGATACCACCTGAAGAATCTCTTGAATGGGGTAGCCCCCATGGGCTTGGAAAAGAGATTGGAAGTGGCTTACTCCTTTTGTGGCCTTCTATTCAAAGGTACTGACTATCGAACCATCAACCATCTTGATTTCCCAAATGGTTTTCATATTTTTCTTATAGTTAGCATACTGATGAATAAAAATTGTATTGTTGTCCCCGAATTTTAGCCAAACCGCCATACTTTTAAGTCTCCAGGTCCATTCTTCTTTGGCCAAGATCTCCTGTCTATTATATTCAAGGGATTTTAACATCACCAGTTGCGAACTAGAGATGGAACCATCGTCCAAAATCTTGTATAAGTCTAGGATTTTTCCTTCAACCGACCTCAACTTTGTTTTGGATTTTTTCTGGTACGACTTAAGCTAGGATTTGGTGACAACTTTAACTCTAGCCAAATTCTCTGCAAATTGGCTCATAAAATAAACGCCTCTCGTGGGAGTGAGATGTACCCACGAGTTTGTGACCGGAGACTGAAAATCCTCCTTCGCAAGCCACACCGAGTTAACTTAAGCAAAGAAGGAGTGGTTTTATTCCTCGAGGAGAGCGAGAGCACAATAAGCCAATGATCTAACAGTCCTCTGACCTCTACACTTGACTTAATCACCAACCCTTCGTTCAATAGGCCTTACGAGACTAGGAATCTGTTCAACCTTTTAGACACCGCCTCATCTCTTGAGCGTAGGTTTCTCCGGGTCAGGACCAACTTAACCGGTTTGATGTTAGCTAGGTGAAGTTTACTGAACAAAGCTAAGAAGAACTCACGTTGTGGTTCCTACCTAGGGTTTGAGCCCCAAAATTCTTGGATTGACAGGGTCAAGTTCAAGTCCTCTCCAACCACCGTGTTCTACTCGTTTAACATCCCTGAGTCATGCAAGCCTTGCCATAAAGGAATTATGTCATGATAGGGTCTGTTATCCTCGACCTTAGGGATAATTAAGGAGATCACGTCTTGAGGTCCACATGGTCCCAGACATGGAGTACCGAGAGTTAGGCGACTTGAGCATGACCCCGGAGGGCCCCTCTTTTCTTCAATGCATTCCATTTATCAGCAGCAGTATCCATCCCACCAACATGGTTCTGAAGTAGTAGTAAGTCTTACTCCATGAGGTAATGAGTTCAGGTATCATGGTATGTGTCACTATGATTTTTGAAGCACTTGAATATGTTGCATTGAATTCTCCTTCATTTCATAATGTTTGCTTGGAAATTATGCTCTTTGACTTGTTCATACCTGGAAGGGTGACATGGTGCCCTAGTAAGTTGATCTCCCTTTAGGATGGGTTGCCACTGGATGGGTTTGTGAAAGGTCATCGTTCGTTCCCTCCATACTTACCACTTTCCATCTTTATCTCTCTCATCTCTCCCACATTTGTTTGGGCATTGGGATTGGCCATGCTAGGAAGGGTTGTACGTTGCCTTGTGGGAAGAAGGGGCTAAAGGCCTAGAGGGTAAAAGTAGCTGGCAAGAGTTTAAAGACAATATTGAAAAATTTGAGATGCTTTGCTCATGGATCCCCAAGAAAGCAGTGAAAAGCTTCTCAGTAAGAAAAGGGGACCCATAAGATACATAAACACTCAAGGTATTGGTTGGTGGATAAGAGGTCTCATTGTGAGCCGACCTATTATGACCATGTGCATGTAGTGGTATGACAATACCACCTAACTGGTCACCAAACCAGGGTAGTGGCTCTTGGTGGCATAGCCAAGAGAAAGGGGGTCTCATCACAAGCCAACCTTCTCATCTCCATGAAATGTTTGTGGATAACACTGTCACCTCTGGTCATCAAGCCAAGATAGTGGCCCTCAACTTTTCCCTTGAAGCACAAAAGAAAAAGGTTAAAAGAACTAAAGCTAAGAATAAAAGGCAATGAATGGCCTAGGAAACAATTATATTTATGACAAGGTGTAACTCACCCTCTACAAAGGCACTCACCGATAAGATTTACATTTCCCTGTTATTACTGCACCCCATGCCCAAACACTTACCCCATGCCACCTCATACACCTACATGACTTGGATTGGCTCCCACCTGGGAAACACTCCAAACTTAAGGAAGGTTATCCCAATAGAATGGCCTCATACTTTCTCCAAACCTAACTTGTCAAATTGCATAACATCGTTGAGCATTTTTCTGCGTTAAGGGGGTTTTGATGCACATGTTTGGGTAATTTAATTATTGGATGTGATTTACATGTTATGATCCATGTGACTTATGAACCCCTGGAGGGAGTACTTGTTGTTGATGCAAGACCTTGCCCGATGGACAGGTACACATGAGGTAATGATTAGCTCAAACCTTCATGGGGGCTTAAACTCACAGATGGATGTTGTAACCCCAGCTAGGGGTAAGAAGAGATTGAAGATTTGCACCAGGAAGGAAGAAGGACATTGCCTTTGAAGGCACCTCGACAGACCTAGACCCAGGGGGATCTTTCTCTTCCACATGGATGTTGGCCCTAGAAGGCCCTAGATGTCACCATCATGACCCTAGACGTCACCCAGAACTAGGGTTTTTGTTTTAGAGGCATTTATGAGCCTAGTGGCACGTGTGGGCTTCATTTGGGGCCTCTGGAGGCCAAGCGCCCTACATTTTAGGCCCAACGTTCCACCTTAGGGCCTCAACGTCACCCTAGAAGGGCATGACATCACCCTTGGAGGTGTCCTTAGATGCTAATTAATTTTATTTATGTCAAAATTGATTTTATTTGTAAATTGGCCAGGTCGGCCTTACTTTTGACCTAAAATTAATTAAGGGTCAAAGTTTTGTATAAATAAGCATAAAGTACATTCATTTTATACATAACAACTTCTCACACAAGAGAAGATGTCTGAAATTTGCTTCCTAGTGAGGGCTATTGGCTGAAATTGTGAGGCACACTCTTGTATAAGGCTAATTTTTGCAAGTTGGATCAATCTTGGAACCTTTTATGGTGATCTTGTGTGGTATTTTCATGATTATTCTTGGTGCAAGTAAGTAAAATATGCATTTATTGTCATCTATTGAATGGTTTGTGTATGGTTTTATTTGCTCATACAAGATTATGAAATTGCAGGTATGCTTAATGCTTGAAGTAAGGAACTTAAATTGCTACTTTCTTACTTTCTATTTGCCAAGCTTTTCATTGAATTGATCTAGTGACTAGTGAAACCCTAGAGCCCTAAATTGATAACACTCTGAGGATTTTGACCTAGTTATCTTTGCTTAAGTTCTATCCCATAAAAATCCTAAGGAGAGAAAGTTGTTAAGGCCTAGAATTGCCTACACCCTAGCATCTTGTCTCTTGAGATCAATGCATAGGGGTACTTAAGTTACTACTTCTCCTATGCATTTTCCCTCTTAGACTTTTGTGCATTATCAAAATTGATTTGTAGCCTTAGAAGAAGCCATCCACTTGACTCCATAAGCCCTAGAAGGCACTAGTTCTAGCCTATCTCTTGTTGAAGGATTGATTAAACACTCAAACACTCTTCTCCTAAGCTTATACTAACTATCTCTAACCCTAGTTTAACCTAGATCACTAACCTATTTGCTATTGTTATAAATGATTGCTACAACAATCTAATTGCAACAAATTTTCTACAAAATTGACTTTTAATGCTAGCTAAACACTTCAGAAATTGCTTCTGACATCTGATTATCATTATGCTTAGTAAATGTTATCTTTATACTATCTTTTCAAGCAATTCTAAGGGGTATTTGTTGTATTTGTTATATTTTATCAATTGTTGTTGTAAACTTACTAATTGTTGCAAATTTATATTAGCTAACACTTATTATCATTGTCCATTGTCTCTTGAGGTGTTATTATCATATTTGTACATGGAATTATTATATATGCATGCTATATTGTCTAGTTTCGAGAAGGTACATCAAGCACTTCATTAACCTCATCTTTGGGACACATATTTGGTGATTTTGGTAACCAGTGAGAGGGGGGAATATATCTTGAACATAACCCTGATTTTCCAGCCCTTTAGGTTATCGAGGATTCCTCCCTTGGGGTAAACCTTGCCTATCCATAGAAAGCGAGGATTCCCTATTAAGGTGACAGTGATAAGATATCTTGTTTGTTACACCAATCTATATTACTTACCTTGGGCTTTGGGTAAGTACAAATTGTGTGATAACATGACCCATACACATTTACTATATTGAAACAGACACTGGAATCCTTTGCTTCTAAAGTTACATAGATTGTAGTATGAAAAGAAGAAGTGGAAATGGCTCAACACGAAGAGATCCAACCCAAGATCAAACCCCCAGTCAGTCCTTCGACATCTACAATATAGAAAGACCATCCTTTTAGCCTACTTTCCAACAAATCTCTGGCTTTGGAACCGTCAAACAATGTCTCTTGAATAAGAAGAACATCTAGATTAAGACTCTTAATGAGCCTGAGGAGGGATAATTTTTTGGGAGCTCCCCCTACTCCCCTTGCATTGAAGGAAAGTATCTCCATTTTGAAGAGCTAGGGAGGGCATTCCCTCCTCTAAGGGCCCTAGAAATGGTTGACTGTTTGCCTTTGTGAATGTCAAGAATGGATCTCTATTGAACCTTAAGGAGGTGTGATTTTCTTTCGACGTGATTTATTTGGACAGGGTCGAGGGCCAAACCACCTATGGAAGGGATGATCTCCTTCACCCCATGGCACGGTCTTAACTGGTAATCTATTTTGAGTTGAGGACCCGAGCCGAGACTACTCCATGAGGAGAAGGAGATGAGGGATCTTCCTGTTGATATTATGGTAGCTGCGGGAGGTATTTACCTCCATGTGTAAACTTGACAAGAATATAATATTTCGGAAAGCAAGAAGAAACCCTAATGAGTTGGCTAATAACCCTAGAAGACATGTCATCTCAAGGGGATAACTTGTATTAGGTTATTAGCCTCAAAGAGAAGTCAGCTAGAAGAAATATTATATACCAGAGAATTAGTACCTAGAATGAGAAGTCGGCCCTAGCAGTCTGCCATATTTAGTATAAATACAGGAGGCCAGTCTTCATTCTGGCCAGTATTCTCAGAACTGCAGAGCACACTTGTGCGCACTGCAGTTGGGCAATTTTGTGCGCAAGTCTAGAGGAGAGTTGTTGTTGCAGCTGCTGCAGCTAGCAGATTTCTTTTTGGCTTGGACTATCTCTTGGTTATGGTTTGGACTATCTGATCAGCTCTTATTTGGTGCGCTATCCTTGGAGGAAGATGCGCACCCTTTGTTTGGCTATCTAGCCTAGGGTTTGCTTCCAGAATGATTCTCTGTCAAGGTTAAGGTGCTCGGAGGGTGGCTTCGGCCTATGGTTGGGTGACAATAGTGATATTGTCTATGGTAAAATGAGCACATCCATTCATATTCTAACAGGTTATGGGCCCACACCTTATTCATTCAGTCTAACCACTGGAAGGGAGCATAGCCATAAGGATATTAAGCTCATTGAAGAACTGTCGCTAGGGTTTCTAGATGGAGCAATCACCAAAGCATTGTTGCTAGGGTTACTAGCAGGTGCAGTTACAGAAACCCTAACCTGCTCGTTGAGGCACCTGAAGTGAAGGGATTGACCTAATTTCCAGATAGACCAGTGTGCCCTAGCCTAGCGCATCTCCCGGTACTCTCAACAAGCCAAGACGTGAAGTTTGAGTTTTTGGTCAAATCTAAGGTTGACCAAGTCAAAGCAGCCATGACTTACTCTATGAAGTTAGAAAACAAGTTATATGGAGCTTCTAACTTCAGAGCGTGGAAGACAAGGATTGACCTCATCCTTGCCAAGGATAAGGTGCTGGATGTCGTGAAGGGAAAGATCGTGGAACCAGAGTTTGAAGAAGGAAAAGAGAAGGAACCATATAATGTTGTAGTTATGGAGAAGTTCAAAGACGGTGACATCTATGCCATGAGTATCATAGTGGACTCTATAAAAGACCACTTGATACCCTACATCTCCCATCTTGACTCATCAAAGAAGATGTACGATGCCTTAACAAACCTCTTCTCAGTCAGAAACATTGAACAAGTAATGAGTCTGAAGAATAAGCTCCGTGACATGAAGATGAATGATGATGACAACATAACATCATACTTTGTGAGGATCTCTTAGTTAAGAGATCAACTACAAGCTATTGAAGAAATCATCTCAGAGAAAGAACTGGTAAACATAGTACTCAATGGTCTTCCCAAGACATGGGATGCATTTGTCACAAGTATGAACACAAGGAAGGAGTATCCTACATTCGAAGAACTTTGGACTTGCTGTGCTCAAGAAGAATCAAGGATCATTGCAAAAGAGAAACCTCAAAATAAGTACGATGAACAAGCCTTCACAACAAGATTCAAGAATTCCAAGAACAAAAGGAAGTTTGGAAAGAAGCCAAATATGGAGAAAGATATGTCAGAAATACAATGCTTCAACTATCAAAAATATGGTCACTACAAGAATCATTGTCCCGAGCTAAAGAAAAAGACACACGAAGCATCAATTGTCGAAGAAAAGGAACCTTCAAAGAAGACTAAGCAGGATGAAACAAACTTCTTCCTCTAAAGACAAGGTAACAATACTCTTCTTAGTTCTTGTACATATCGTATTTGCATAACCTCTGTACATAACTTGTACATCTATCTCTTAGAAGATAATATGTTCCAAGACAAACTATACCTATAAGATAAGGATTTTTATCAGCATGACTACAAGTTAGACAATACACATGAAGGAATGAAGTACATCCAACAAATCATGTGGAAGTTATTACATAAGTAACAACTGCAAGATAAGTTGAAATCAACAATCAAAAAGAAATTGGAGAAAGAATTATGACACCTTGCAGAAGGCAATAAGGATGCAGACGGAAGCCTGGATTATGTTAGATGGAGGGAGCCGATTATATACTTCCAAAAGAAAAACATGCACTCATACATGAAGCAAGGATTAGGAGGGAGCTAATCCTATGATCCATTGAAGATGATGTAGTATATATCCATGGTGGAAACCATGAAAAGCAATACGTGTTCAGTTTGACTTCAGAAGAAGCCTTCTTCAAAAAGAAGCCTTGAAGTATCCCTGGTTGTCCATCCACATCCATGATTCTATGATGAAATAAAGAAGTGAAATATTTAGGGCATATCATCTATAAGAAACTCCATGGACCCAAGAAGCTAAAGAGAAACATGAGGAAGAACATGAAGATTCCAAGAAAGAAAGAAAAGATAGAACAACTAGTCACAAGACTGCCAGCCTGATATGAACTCACCAAAAAGAAATCAAGCAGAGGAAATGAAAAGTGTGATGAAGAACAGTGTATGGAAGACTTATGAATGCAAGCATTGTGAGATCCAGAACTAGAAGTTCTCCCAAATGGAGGGAGAAGACTATGATGATTGTTTGCTCCAAGTAAACCAGACATACCTCTACATGAGCCAGTATATTGTTCGCAATATCCATGGGTTGGAGTTTACATGTAGAGAAACCTCAAGGATTTGAGGTATACCAAAAAGAAACCCTTGTATGCTGATGGAAGAAGACAACTTGGTGAAGAACCTCCAATGCACAACAGAAGCGTGGTGAAGACTTTCTATATCAGAGGTATTGTATCAAAATGGTTACTCCGAAGCTCAGAATGATGGATTTCTAATCCATGATAACTATCATGATGGCAGAAGAATTACCACCTGGATATGTTCCAGTATGACCCTTGCCATGATGTTATGAGCTAGCGGGAAACCAAGAGGAATCCAATAATGATATACTATATTGATCAGAGCTATATGAAGCCTTCAGAGAAAACCAGTGTTCCAGAAGGACTAAAGTAAATTTGAGATCAAGCATTACATTCTATGCGATGAAGTCCAGAAAAGAGAAGTGGTTCTCCAATATATATATCTCCACAGATGAACAGATAAGCAGACATTTTGGTAAAGCCTTTGTCTAAAGTGAAAGAGTTTGCATACTCAAGCTGGAGCTCATGGAGACGACTTCCTTATTGAAAAAGGAAGAGATGACTCCCAAGTTGGGAGGGAGCACTGATGTGTTATTGATTTATGGATAGTCATGTTTCAGTTCGAAAAATGGTCCAGGATGAGCAGTTCCTTTCCAGTTCGGAAAGTGGTTTGAAATTTCTGACGGACATGCATTTTCCAGGTCGGAAAATGGTCCAGATTGAACAGTCATTTTCATAATGAAAATGGTTCGATGGATTGTTGATGTACCATAGACAACAATTTCCCATTGTGGTTAACATGGGGAATGGTCTAGGACAGTCTCTCTTCTTGATGGTTAATCAAGAAGATCGGTACGCCTCGCCGGACAGTCATTCTTTCGAGGATCACAGTTGTGAGAAGATTCGAAGAATGGTCCGTTTTGGAGGTTGGTGAAGGACAGTCATTTCCTTTAGAAATGGTCTGAACAGCCATTCCTTAGGGCAGATTCATTCTCTCCAGGTTGCACTTTATTTAGTTCCGAAGGAATGGCCCAGGGTGGGGAATGGTCCAGGTTCAACAATCAGGGACATGCATTCCTTAGGGCAAACTCATTCTCTCTAGGTTGCACTTTGTTTAGTGTCGGAGGAATGGCCAAGCGTGGGGAATGGTCTAGGCTCAGAAATCAGGACAATTATTCTTCCTTGCTTGAGAAGAATAGTCCAGATAGCTCATCATTGTTGTTTGACTTTCTGAGGGCATATGCTCTTCTAGATCTCACAGATGTGAGTGGAAGAATGGTCCAGATAATTCAATTTATATCATAACAATGTTTTCTGTGCAGTTTGATATCAGATGATTGTTATGGATACTGTATGTCTTTGGACAGTAGATGCATGCTACTATGGTGGATGTGTTCCACTGATTATGATTATATGTCATTAATCAAGTATCTGTGTGCTACTTGGTGTGGTAGTGTACCACTGGATTGTGGTTCTGTACTACTATGGATAGACACAGTTGTGTTCTATTGAATGATATTGTTCTGATTTCCTCGAAGACTATCAGCAGTGTTGGAAATGATTATCATCTAGATGGATGATCAATGGACAGAGATTTCCCAGACGAAAAATGGTCCAGGACATTTACTCTTCTAGGACATATGTTCGAATTAGAAGAATGGTTCATGTGTCACTCTACGGAGTGAGTGACTTATCCAGCATCATGTCTGATTACTCAGATGGAGTATGGTTTCGAGAGATGATGCAGCTAATGACATTGATGGTGATGATGGCGCTCATGATCTAGTCATGAGATAGTCTATACGACTATGTTGATGCTACTGGGTAAATGGTATGTTTGTGCTCAAGACCATTACCTTCAATACCTCCCTAGCTAGAAGGGAGTGTTGATATTATGGTAGTTGTGAGAGGTATCTACCTCCACGTGTAAACCTGACGAGAATAGAATATTCTGGAAAGCAAGAAGAAACCCAAGAAGATACCCTAATGAGTTGGCTAATAACCCTATAAGACAAGTCAGCTCAAGGGGATAACTTGTATTAGGTTATTAGCCTCTAAGAGAAGAAGTTGGGTAGAAGAAATATTATATACCAAAGAATTAGTACCCAGAATGAGAAGTTGGCCCTGGCAGTCTGCCAGATTTAGTATAAATACAGGAGGCCAATCTTCATTCTGGCCAGTATTCTCATAACTGCAGAGCACACTTGTGCGCACTACAGTTGGGCAGTTTTTTGCGCAAGTCTGGAGGAGAGCTGCTATTGCAGCTATCAAATTTTGTTTTGGCTTGGACTATCTCTTGGTTATGGTTTGGACTATCTGATCAGCTCTTCTTTGGTGTGATATCCTTGGAGGAAGATGCACTACCCTTTGTTTGGATATCTAGCCTAGGGTTTGCTTCTGGAATGATTCTCTGTTAAGGTTAAGGTGCTCGAAGGGTGACAATAGTGATATTGTCTATGGTAAAACGAGCACAACCATTCATATTCTAACACTTCCTTACTCTTGGAGGGGGATCGTAAGGAGCTGGAACAACATAGGACGACAAAGGGGGAGAAGCGGAAGAGATGAGACCGAGAGCTCGAGTGGGGAAATCCATTGTATCTAAGGAATCAAGAAAGGCTTGGCCATAATTAGGGCTAGAGGAAGAAACGAGAGAAAAGGGACCAGGGAGGGACTTCTCAAATTCATCAACATCAACAAAAAAAATGAAAGAGAGGGGAATAAACCAAATCCCTACTAGTATTTGCATTCGTCAAGACTGCTTCTGTAAGAGGACTTGAAATTTGATCGCCAACGTCCTCCTTCATCACCAGAGCTTCGTCCATTAGATCTTTTTGTTGTAGAGGTTGACAAACTTTAGTTTTGACCAAAGAATCCTTCTTAATCCATTTTTTAACATGTCATTTTGGAAACCACTGAACCTCAGTGCATTGCGCTTGAATATGCCCTACTTCATGGCAGGATTAGCATCTGAAGGGCAATATCCAGTAATCCACTTTTTGATGCCATATATTTTTTCCATAAACCAAATCTACATTATTAACCAAGTCGTCACTCAGGTCAACCTCTACCTATATCTAGGTCCATCGCCTGATAGGTTTTCAATCCCATCCCGGTTCAAGGCCAACGAATTTTCCAATTTTTCTACCAATTTCTTCCAATGCCTCCTTCGACTAGAAGGCCATAGGTAAGCTTGGAAAGATGGCCCAAGCCTTCATTAAGGCAAGTGGTTCTCTAGTCGGGTCAAAGTCCATCGTCCATCTCTAGATTTTTTTTTTTGTGAATAAAAAAGAGCCTTATATTAATATCAACCATAAAATATACAGAGACAAGTGTCATCCACATGTGCTGCCACAAGAGGGAAACCAACACAGGTGGTCTACTGATGTTCAGGCATTGCCATGTTCGTCTATGCTTTTGCAACAAAATTACGATTGACATCAAAATCGTAGTCAGACTGCGTGAGCAAAATAAACTGACTAGATAATTCTTCTTTCGGCTTAAGCAAACTATAAGCAGAGCTATCATGGCAGAGACTATGAAAATATAGTAGGAGAAGAAAACAAGGCCGTTATAAATCGCCAGACCAATGATTCTGCAACTAGTATTGGACAAAAAAAGATGAACCTCGAAACATTAATTTGCGGCTGGGTCGGGTTGACCATGAATGTTGTAAGCTAGGACAAACCGTTGGCTGCAAGTCAGGCATTTGGCATGCGTCGGTGCATCCAAGAGTGTCTCAAAAAGGATATCCATCCTTTGGTTGAGAATTCACTGAGAGTG
Organism: Picea engelmannii; assembly: GCA_009831015.1. NCBI lineage: Eukaryota > Viridiplantae > Streptophyta > Pinopsida > Pinales > Pinaceae > Picea > Picea engelmannii. Next base: position 23,312 of record ML840498.1, on the reverse strand, counting down.
CTTCTGGTCCACCTGCCTCTATCTAATTTTGAAGAGGATGATGAGGTGCTCCTCCATGAGGTGATTGCCGAAGTGTTGAGCCTGGTCGTCTTTCTCTTTGCCCACTGTGTTGTCGTCTTCTGGAGTAGTGGCTAAGGGAGGGATCTCCTCCTCTACTTGGCAACTACCATCCCCATAATAGGGATCTCCTGATTTAATAATGGGAGGGGCTAGGAGGTTGGTGGGAAGAGTTGTGTGCACATCTAGGGGTGGCACCTCCTCTTTAACTTTGCAAAGTGGCTGGAGGGACGGGGGGTAATGGGAAGTGGAGGCTTATGCTTCCAATTTTACCGGAAAGGTTCCATGGAGGAGAGCCAAATTTAATCTCTTGGTGGAGTGACGTAGACTGGCCAAGTGGGCGATGAGCGCCCTTTGAGAGGGGGTGAGCCTGTTGTTTATGGAGAGGGCATCGCGATTTCGGGCACCCCTCTTAGATTTACAGCGCTCCCGAGGCATGCTGGAGGGGAGGTGATGGTGGAGGAGGGGGGAGATTGAGGCAAGGGAGAGGTGCAACGGGTGATGGAAGGAGATAGAGAAGCCCTAGGCAGAGATGGAGCTAAGGTAATTAGAGAGGATGTCGCTAGTGTGAATGGAGAGGTCGCAACATGAAGAAACTTGAAAATTGCAGTGGGAGCCGAGGAGTGCAACCATGAGGGTGCACCAAATGGGAAGAAAAATCGAGAAGGGTGTATTGGAAATGTTTAACAGGTAGCGCATGCTTGTCATTGATGGCAAGTACAGCAATGAAGATGGCATGAGTACAGGAAGAATGTAACAGACAGGCACCAAAAGTATTTTGGTAAGACGTTGCAGATCAACCTCGATAAGATCAGAAGAGATAGTGCAGAGGATGTTTTGGTATGTTTTGCAGGCAGCGTATGCTTTTCATTGATGGCAAGTACAACAGTGATGATGGAAAGTACAACAGTGAAGATGGCAGGATCAGAATGTGCATCGATGGACAAACAGGAACAACATAGGCTCAGGAGGAATTAGCGCAGAGTCGAAATTATTCCAAGTAAGAAGGATGGGTAAGATTGGAGGAGAGGCGTCGGTGATCATTGGATCCCATCCTGAATTCCCGATGACCGTCAGATCTCAATGTAGACAAGAGGCACGTGTTGAAGAGGAGGATAGATCTCAGGCGTTAGATCTGAGCGCAGGAACCGAACACCGTTGGATCGGGGAAAATTTGCACGGTGTTTAAAGTGCAAGGAGAAAAGGGGGCTCACAAAATCCCGAAAGCAGGAGGATCGTCCATCTCAAGGGGTTATGTGGACCATTGATCCGACTCCCTGTCGGGGTTTCGAGGATCGCGAGTTGAAGAGGTCAAGGAATAATAACCACAGGACTCGCGAAATCGCGATATGCGATACCCCGATATAATCTCGACCGTTGGATCGAGGACAAATATGGATCGTTGATCCCAGTTCTTGTCAGAGTTTCGGGGATCGAGAGTTGGACATGTCAAAGATTATTGACATCAGGAACCCCAAAATCACGATGTGAGAAATCCCGACTGAATCTGAACCATCAGATCAAGATGTGATCTAGACCGTCGACCCGACTCACATCAGCAAACCACGTCAGCTAGGAACATGTGGCACAACCAGGTAATGACAAGTGTCAAACTGATTCAACACTTCAGGCACATGTAAGTCACGAATCATAGTGACATGTGGTAGTATTCAACACGTGTCAATCCACATGTGACGTCAGCAGATGTACACCACTTCAAAGTTTCGAGGATCGCATGTTGGAGATGTCAAAGAAACAATGCAATAGGAATCCCGATATCGCGATATGCGAAATCACGATGTAATATGAGCTGTCAGATCAAGCTCAGATATGGACCGTTGATTTAACTCCATGTCGGAGTTTCGGGGATCGAGAGTTGGAGATGTCAAAGGTTATTAACATCAAGAATGTCAATTTCGCGATATGCGAAATTGCGATTCAATCGCAGTCGTAGAATCAAGCTCAGATCTGGATCGTTGATCTAACTCCATATCGTAGTTTCGGGGATCGCAACATGGAGAGGCAAGTAAACAATGCAACAAGAATGTCGATTTTGCGATATGCGAAATTGTGATCCAATCGCAGCCGTTGAATCAAGCTCTGATCAGGATCGTTGATCCCATGCCATTTCGGGGTATCGAGGATCGCGACTTGGAGAGTCAAGATGTCTCATCTCCAGACTCACGAAATGAGAAATCGTGAAAGCGCCTTATGCATAAGGCTGTGGTCACAGCCCATGGTCACGAGAAGGGAAGGAGTCAGTCCAGATAAGCTCCATTTTGGGGTTTTGGAGATCGCGACTTGGAAAGTCGAGATGTTGCATCTCCAAATTCATGAAACGTGAATTCGCGAAAAGCGCTTTTTGCATAGGCGCTTGGTTATGACCATAGTCATATAGAGGAAGGAGCTAGTGCAGAAAAGTTCTGTATCGTAATTTCGTAGATCGGGATTTGTAAGTGACAAGAACATTGAACATCAGGAGTGTCGAAATCGCGATATGCGAAATCGCGAAATGATCTGAACCATCAGATCAAGTGTTGATCGGAGGGTTACTATTCTCTCTCAAAGTTAACTCCCCAGTTACGAATCTGTTAGCAAAACGGACTCATGAATGCAAATCAGTTAGCGGTTCAATTGGTCTTTCAGTTACTCAGACAGTTGTCGTTCTTTTGCCTAAAATAAAATGAGACAGACTGTGTATGGTTGGTTGTTCTGGATGAGCTCGACTGTAATAGAGAAGACGAAGAGTCTCAACTGCCAGAGAGAAAAAGGAATCTCGGCATAACAACCAGTGATGTTGAACGCGTGGGAAAACTACCAGAGAAGCTGAAGATTTACCATGATGATCAGGCAGAGCACTCGAGATGTGGAGGAGATTGGCGCGGTATGAGCATGCAGAAGAATGGTGAATATTGCATGCAGAAGATGCACAGAAGCTATATATACACGGTATAGAGAAGAGAAGGGTTGTTGTTGTTGTTGTTGGAGTTGTGGTGGTTGTTGTTGTTGAAGGTGATTCATGTGTGAAGAAGGAAGAGAGTGCAGCAGCTGAATTGAAAAGAAGAGGATATGTGCAGTGAATGGACATGGTGCACAGAGCATAAAAAGCAGAAGAACAGATAGCGCAAGTCATGTGTGCAAGAAGGCAGTGAGGCAGACAAAAAAACGAAATGCAACAGAACAGTGATGAGTCTGGTAAGCCATTGTTGAACATTATATCACTGTAATAAGTGTCAGTAGCAAAGATTTATATTTCAGGGAGGTTGGGAGGTGCTAGGGAGGAATGTTGTCCTCAGAGGTTCAAGTGGGTGCTTGAACACAGGGAGTTGTAGCTTCCATCTGGTGGCATCTAGATAAACCAGGGTGGCAGGGTGGTGCAAGGGAGAACTATTGTTCTCTATTATACAAGTTGGTTGCATGTATGATTGGAAGTTGGTGCTTCCATCCAGTTGGTGCTGGAAACACTCAGGGAGTTGGTGCTTCCTTCTAGTTGGTGCTAGAGAAACCAGGAAGTTGGTGCTTCCATCCAGTTGGTGCTGGAAATATTTAGGGAGTTGGTGCTTCCTTCCAGTTGGTGCTAGAGAAACCTGGGAGTTGGTGCTTCCTTCTAGTGGGTGCTAGAGAAAATAGAGAGTTGGTGCTCTCAGCAAGTTGTAGCTTGCAAAACAGAGGTTGTAGCCTCATTATGAGTTGGTGCTCATATGTATGATAATGTAAAGAATGTAACTATACTTATCATATAAAGAAAAAGAGGTTTTTACCCTGTATGGGTTTCCTCAGGAAATATCTGTCTCTGTGCTTCTCATATATGTGACTGATGTTGAATGTGCCATTGTTTATTTCCCTGCATTATTGTGATCACCATTCAGTGTTTCTGCAAAGAGTTGAAAAGAAGCATAACTGTTTAAGCACGGCAACAACTGATTCACCCCCCCCCCTCTCAATTGTCCAACGGGGTGAAGTGACCCTTGCAACCACCATTGATGCGTGAGGAGACCTTTATGTCTGCCTAGTACGCCTTGCTTGGCTGGTTCGCTTGCCCGAGTGCTCGGCCAAGCGCATTACCATAAAGCCTCTCATGGTGTGAGCCATGGAGGATTGAATGCATGGGTGCTGGCGACCAGGGTTAATAACTCCCCCGGTTGCTCTGTGCCAGATGTGCACGCACTTTCTCCAGGTGGCATCCCATCTGGGTTCGTCCATCTCTAGATTACTAAGCTCGAAGGCCCCTAATTCCGACGTCTCTCCAAAACCTTCTCACTATCCGAGATTTCGGTGAAAACAAAACACAACCAACCTCTGAGAATGACATGGAAAACTGGCGTGTATTCGATAAAGGGCTTCCAATACTGCTCTACCCACCTGGCCAAAGAGCCTTCTTTGGGCGTTTTTCCATAGAACCCGCCCATGAGTGTTGTATCATTATACTTTCTCACCTCTACAACTGGAATGTCTTTTCCAACCACCATCTATATGGTTTCTGATCGAGCATGTATACACTTTTTATGATCTTTGCATCCTGTCTCTGCATTGGGAAGGTTAGCCAAGCATTCCTTTTTTAAGTCTGTGGAAACCGTCGACAAGGCTAGAGGAGAGAGTAGTTATGGGTTGCATCGAAGAAAGGATGGGATTGTTGAAATTTGTTGAGGGTTCTTTGGATAATTCATCTGCCACCTTCCCTATCGTGTCTGGTACAAAAACCTTGTATGAATAATTAAATCCATATCTAGAGACTGCCTGTGATAAATCCTTCGGGAGATACGGGCCAAGGAACTTGGCTTGGGTCTTAAAATCTTTGAAGTGAATAGGGCTCTCCTCGAAGTATGCGTGTCTGTTTCCTCTAGCTCCCACAATGCGTGTCGTCTAAAACTGTTGTCGCTTGTGCCCAGGAGGGAATGTTCTAGAGAAGCCAACTTGGGATTGGGACTGGATGGGAACTGTGCAACATCCTCACGACGAGTCATGTTTGTGAACTAAAGGTTCTGGCCCGTCCTCAGACCTACAACTTACAGAGTGATCACTCATCGGGCTTAATATCCCACAGAACAACCTTGTGGCCTTGCACTCAAAGCACCACCTCAAACTCTACCTGCGACCACCTCTTAGTTTCCCATCCCCCGAAAAAATCCCTCCAAATGTTTATCTAATATATACATAAATTACATTTTACGCACATCATAACATCAATATTATCCTCTTGAATATCATTATGAAAAAATAATCTCTTGTAAATTGAATTATAAAAACCTCCCACATTTATAAAAACACCACTAATTAACTCTTATAAACTTTATAATTAAAGTTATCTTTTAAATTTCAAAACCATCTTTCAAATATAAAACAAATATTAATATAAAATGAAATTTCAAAATAGAGGGTGGGAGGGGAGGAGGGTGGGTGGAGCATTATTAGATAAATTTTATTATTATAATAAAGTTTATCTAATAATGCGCCCTCCTCCCACCCTCTATAATAAACTTTATCTAATAATGCTCCACCCACCCTCCTCCCCTCCCACCCTCTATTTTGAAATTTCATTTTATATTAATATTTGTTTTATATTTTGATGGAGTGGGGGGCATTATTAGATAAACTTTATTATAATAATAAAGTTTATCTAATAATGCCCCCCCCTCCCACTATAGAGGGCGGGAGGAAGAGGCATTATTAGATAAACTTTATTATTATAATAAAGTTTATCTAATAATGCCCCCCCTCCCACTATAGAGGGTGGGAGGGGAGTGCATTATTAGATAAAATTTATTATAATAATAAAGTTTATCTAATAATGCACCCCCCTCCCACCCTCCTCCCCTCCCAATAATAATAAAGTTTATCTAATAATGCCGCCCCCTCCCACCCTCTATTTTGAAATTTCATTTTATATTAATATTTGTTTTATATTTGAAAGATGGTTTTGAAATTTAAAAGATAACTTTAATTATAAAGTTTATAAGAGTTAATTAGTGATGTTTTTATAAATGTGGGAGGTTTTTATAATTCAATTTAC
>ML840497.1:40269-63690 GCA_009831015.1 Picea engelmannii | reverse complement strand
AGGGGGGGGGGGTCCAGAATGGTGGGGTATTGACGAAGGACCCCACTCCTGTCGTGTCACCTTTTGTATCATTCTCCACCTGACCGTGCGACAAGGCTCGTTCCCTTTGGCCCCTCCTGTTCCTCTGACATCTATCCGTCTCCCGAGTGGTGTAAATATGCTGACATCACATGTGGATTGACACGTGTTGAATACTGCCACATGTCACTCTGATTCGTGACTTACATGTGCCTGAAATGTTGAATCAGTCTGACACTTGTCATTACCTAGTTGTGCCATGTGTTCCTAGCTAGCATGGTATGCTGACGTGAGTCAGGTCGACGGTCCAGATCACATCTTGATCTGACGGTTCAGATTCAGTTGGGATTTCACACATCGCGATTTCGACACTCTTGACGTTCAGTGTTTTTGTCACCTCAAAGTCCCGATCCACGAAAATCCGTAATGGAGTCGTATCAACGGTCCAGATCACATCTTGATCTGACGGCTGCGATTACGTCGCGATTTCGCATATCGCAATATCGGGATTCTTGATGTTAATATTCTTTGACATCTCCAACACTCGATCCTTGAAACCCCGAAATGGTCTTGGATCAACGATCCAGATCTGATCTTGATTCAATGACTGTGATTGAATCGCGATTTCGACATTCTTGTTGCATTGTTTTCTTGTTTCTCCATGTTGCGATTCGTGAAACTCCGATATGGAGTTGGATTCAACGGTCCATATCTGATCTTGATCTGATGGCCGAGATTAAATCGTGATTTCAGGTATCACGATTTTGAGAGGTTAGGGAACATCGTTCCTTTAACTCTCCAGTCAGCGAACTGACGATCTATCCCCATGTGTCCTGCCTGAATATGGACGATCCTCCTTCTTTCAGGATTTTGTGAGCCCTCTAATCCTTGCACTTTAAACAACATGCAGGTTCTCCTCGATTCAACAGTGATCAGACCCTGTGCTCAGATCTAACGCCTAAGATATATCCTCCATATCTGCGTGCTCCTCTTGTCTATATTTGAGATCTGACGGTCATCGGGAATTCGGGATGGGATCCAACAATCATTGACGCTTCTCCTCCAAGCTACGCATCCTCCTTACTTGGAATAATTTCTAAGTGTCAAAGACCTCAACCTTTGATCCACCTGTGATTCTTAGTACGCTATCTCCCTTGAGCTTTAGCCATGAGTTAAACTCATCCCTGGTGCACACCTACGCACTACATTTGACTCTGCGCTAATTCCTCCTAAGATTACGTTGTTCCTGTTTTTCCATCGATGCACACTCTGATACTACCTATAAAGCATGCCAACCATCCTCTGCAGTGTCTTCCCAAACTGCTTCTGATGCCCGTCTGTTACATTCTTCCTGCAGTGTCTTCCCAAACTGCTTCTGATGCCCGTCTATTACATTCTTCCTATACTCATGCCTTCTTCACTATTGTACTTGCCATCAATGACAAGCATACGCTACCTATTAAACATTTGCCAACACATGGTGCTTCAGGAATTAAGGGAGCATCAACTTCATGCAAATTTGAGAAAGTGCTCATTTTATCAGAAACAGATCCATTACTTTGGTCATGTTATCTCGAAGGAGGGCACAGTAATGGACCCATATAATATCTTAACCATTAAAGAGTGGCCAACCCCAAGGAATGCCACATAAGTTAGGTCATTCATGGGACTTGCATGCTACTACAGGATATTTATCAAAGGATTTTCAAATATTGCACATCTTATAACTTCTCTACAAAAGAAGGGTGTGAAGTTTGAATGGACTCAGGAATGTGAAGAAATTTGTCTTCATTTGAAAGGTTTAATAACATGCATCAACAACACCTGTACCATATTAACTAACTTAGGTTTTAGTGAAAATAACAAAACCAAGATTTCTAACATGTGGTCCATGTTCATTGATGGCTCTAGGTCACAACGAGTCCGGGTAGGATGTGTATTGATCGATCCTGAACAACCTAAGACACCCATATCCTGTCACCTAGAATTTGAATGCACCAATAACACTGCAAAATATGAAGCCTTAGTCCAAGGTCTAAAAAAGGCCATCAACCGTAAGGTGAAGTTCCTCAAAGTATTTGGTGATTTATAAATAATCGTTTGACAGGTAAGAAATACCATTCATTTCCTATCACTGCATCTTAAGGAATATCAACAAGAGGTATACAATTTTCTCTACTCTTTCGATGCATTTAATATTAATTCTATACCTCGTAGTCAAAATAATGACACAAATATATTGGCCAATGCAACATCTAGGTTCATGCCTCTTAATGATGGTTTTTCCGTTGAAATGATTCTTAGGCCTTCAATACTAGATAACATCAAGAACTAGAAAGTATTCAATAATGATACTCAAATTATCAATTTCCTCACCAGCTCATATGCATTCCAAGATTGTGTAATGGACAATGAAACTCATCAACAAGATCTTTAGAATTATCGGGAAGAGACAAGCAAAGAAAAATCCAATTGCATCCCAAAGAATGTACTGACACTCGAGAATATATTTGACTTAAAAACTAAGTTTATAAGACCTTCTAATCCAAATAAAAAAAAATCAACCATGATTCATTTTCTAGTCAATATAGGGAGCTATGAAAAACTCAAGTATTTCAACCTGGGAACCTACTATTTAGAGGCAGAAAAAAACACATTTATATAGTTGTTCAAGAAGTACCACGATGTGTTTGCATGGAATTATGATGATCTAAAGACTTATGACGCCTGGAAAATTCAACATGTGATCCCAATTAAAGAAGGTGTCAAGCCATTCTAGAAAAATATCAAAAAGATACATCCAACTCTTGAACCACTTATCTAGAAGGAACTAAGAAACTGTTAGACACCTGAATCATTTTCAAGGTCTATCATTCAACTTGGGTGTCAAATATGGTTCCCGTTGGAAAGAAGTCAGGATAAATGAGGATATGCATAGATTTCTAGAACTTGAACTAGGATTTTGACAAAGATAACTACCCATTTCCCCCCATGTAACATATCTTGCAACTCGTCTATGGCTCTAAGAGGTTCTCTCTATTGGACAGGTTTTCAAGATGCAATTAGGTTCTCGTGGTAGAACTAGACTGATTGAAAACCACATTCAAAACTAAAGGGGGAGCATACACATATAGAAGGATTCCCTATGGTTTATTAAACACAGGTGCTACATTTCAAAGGGATATGGATATTTCTTTCAAAGGATTAATCATTCAAATCATGGTGGTGTACCTCGACGATGTCATGATTTATTTAAAGAAAAGGGAAGATCACTCAAAACACATGAAACCAATATTTGAATGATGTAGAAAGTATGGTATCTCATTGAATCCCAAACATACTATTTTTTTTTTTCAAAAGGTACACTAATAAGAAAGGTGATTTCCAAAGATGGAATCTTGGTGGACCCAGAAAAAACAAAAACTATTATGCAAATTCCTCCACCGCATAACAAGAATTCAATGCAGTATTTCTTCGACAAGATAAACTTTGTAAGAAGATTCGTTCCATACTTTGCCAAAATCACTAAACCGCTTCAACAAATGATTAAGAAAGATGTTCAATTCAAATGGACATCTATTGAGAAAGAGGATTTTGAAAATATCAAAGCCTATATAGCCGTTGCACTGTCCCTATGAAGTCCAAATTTCACAAAGGGCTTCTTGTTATACACCTGTTCATATGATCATTCCCTCACAACAATTCTCACATAGAAGGATGAAAAAGGAAATAAATACTCTATTTCACTCTTGAGCATTGGATTACAAGGCACTAAACTGAACTATCCATCGGTGAATAAGAAAGCCTTTGATTTCCACAAAGAAATCAAACAATTCAAACCTTACATTTTGAAGAACCACATGAAATTCATCATCCCTCATCCATAGGTCAGATCCCTTTTTGTTCAAAGTGAGTTGGGGGAGAGACGACGTAACTAGATGAAAACCCTGGAAGAATATGATGTGGAATTTAAACCAACCAACATCGTTAAAGGTCAATGCCTTTAAAAATTAGCAACATAAGATAAAGGTGATGAAAATCAAGAAGAAGATGGATGGAAAGAGGAACCAAATATGTATACACAATAGGTTCCTTACATTCTAGTTATTGAAGACTCATATTATAATGGTCTCAAGTATCACATTCAAAATGATACAACTCTAGAGCACCTCAATGCCAAGTATAAAAGGGCACTCAGATTGAAATATTTACAATATTACCCAGTGCATGGCATTTTGTTTTGAAAGAACTATGATGGAGTACTACTTCAATGCCTCAAAAAACCAAATGCTAATAGATCCCTTAAAGACATGCATGATGGACCATCAAGAGGCCATTTTTTCAAGAGATACAATAGCTCACAAAATATTTATATTTGGATACTACTGGCCTACACTGTTCAAGGACTCTCATGCATATTTACGAGGCCATGATACGTGCCAAAAATCTGCAGGGAGAGAGTATAAGGAAACTATTCTGCTTCAACCTATTGCTTTCAAAGAACCCTTTGAACAATGGGGGTTGGAAATTATTGGTGAGATCAATCCTCATTCTTCCAAGAAACACATGTACATATTAACTACCATTGATTATTTCACTTGTTGGACTGAAGCAATAATGCTTGCTAAAGTAAATGATGAAGTAGTAATGGATTTCCTTGAACAACACATTATCACCAGGTTTAGAATTCATAACTCTCTTGTTTTTTATAATGAAACATATTTATCATCACTAAAATTGTTTGAGTTTTCTTTGGAAAAGGGGATTACTTTGAAATACACAACCAACTATTACCCTCAAAGAAATGGTTTCTCTGAGTCCACAAACACGAACCTAATCCAAATCCTTAAGTGAATCATGGTAGATCATGAGAGAAACTGGCATAATTCTTTACCCAATTCCCTCTAGGACGATCACATCACCCCCAAGGCCTCAATAGGGACTTCTCCGTGTTTTCTTGTCTATGTGTTAAACATCAACATTACTTGCTTTGATAAGTGTCGCAAGTGTCACATGCTGCTCACAAGTGTCGCAAGTGCCAAGCAAAGCATACTGCCATGATTCCTATATCATACTTATGACAACAATAAGGAGACACTTAAAATGTCTCAAACACTTGATTTGAAGGAAGAGGAATGGTTAACTGAAGTTAAGTACCTCTTGCCACCTGAAAGAATCACTGAATCTAGGGTTTTAGAAGAGAGCGCTCCCCTATATCTCTCTTAGGAGCACTGACGCTCCCCTCTAAACTACTAGGGAGCATTATAGCACTGAACAGTCTTGTAAGAGGAGTGTTATTGATTTTAAGAGTGCTGGCGCCCCCTTAAAGCCTACTAGGGAGCGCTATAACGCTCTGATGGCCCTTTTGAGGGAGAACTGCCTATTCTGGGCAGGATTTGGTCTGTTGAGGAGAATAAGGGGAAGACCTTTCAATCTTGGAAGGTAGTTGAATTCAAATTCCTGGTTCAGCCATGATCTTAGGGAAGATCCCTAACTCAAGGAGGAAAATCCTCAACTTACCCTAAAGATACCTCAAGAGGTTAGGCCTCTCTAAACCTATATAAACAGGCTCTATCATGGTGGAAAGGGGGAAGAATTAGAAGCATGAAACCTATGATCTCATAGGAAACACTCAGTGAACTGGAGGAGAGTAATCAGTGAAGTTGCTGTCATCCAGATCGTGGATCTTTTGAGCAAGGGTTAGACAAAGGGGATTTGACGAAGCCGCTGCACTCGCATCTACGGTTGTAAGTTACTTCCGTCATTGTTCTCATTAATATGACACGCTTGGCCTGTTTCTTTCTAGTTTGTGTTTGATCTCACATGAACTTGTCTCTAATAGATAGGTCTATTTTCAAGCTAATGTCAGTAGAGTAGGAAGTGGTTGTACTATTGTTTGTCTACAGGGCTTATCGAGGAGCGAAAGATTAGAGCTCAACTCGGAGCGTGCAGTGACAAACGTCGGTAAAAAGTAATTCTTCTCTCCTTCCTCCTCATACATCAGTTTATATAGATCTAAAAGGAAGTTAGTGTCCATGATAAGCGTCTTCTGTCTTAAGAGTTAAGAGTCTAGCTCTCAAGAGGAGATCTACCTGTCCACAGGGAGATTTTCCTCCAACACTATGGGAAAGAAGTTATTCTACCTCCAAACATCTACCTTCCTTCCTTGCAACTCACCCAACAATATCGCAGGAGAGAATGTCCCGTCATCCAAATATGTATTGATACCTTATTGAAATTAGAAGAAAATAGTGCCAAGGTAAAAGAAAAATGAAACCCATCAACGGACCATTAAGCGCTGGTTTGATAAAAAGTTTGTCGGTGAGAAATATTTACAAGTTGGAGATTTGGTCCTCAAATGGGACAAACCGCATGAGGATAAAGGAAAAAATTCAAAATTCCAACAATTATGGCTTGGGCCCTTTATGATCAAAGAAACAATTAGCCAAGGAACCTTCCAGTTAAAAATTCTTGAAGGGAAATATGACCTCCTCCCCGTAAATGGACAAATATTGAAACACTACATCAACGAGAATCCATGGAATCTCTCTCCTTGTATATAAATAAAACGTTTATTTCACTTTCATTTCCTGCTCAATTTTTACTTTGATTTCTGTTTATTTCTTAGACTCCGTTTTTCTAGTTTGTTAAATTTTTAGGCTTTAACTTTTCCCCTCTTTATAAAATTGTCACCTTGAATCTCTCAAATTCTTGAATGGTTAGTCCTATACATTCTTCTAAATTGTAGCACTTTCGATGCCGATATCTTAACAAATCTATAACCTAGATTCTAGACACAACCCATCCTTAGTTTTATAGCTATGACGTGCATCACTTTAAGTTATATGCAGTAGTGGAACATAGCTCATCAATATGTGAACATCATGCAATTAAATGCAACAAAGCAAGGAACCGATGACTCATCCTAAGAATATATTTATAAATATTTTGGACTAAGAGGGAATGGTTTGAGAATAGACATTTTTAGTATTCCATAGAACATTACTCATGGAGTTCGCTCATATACAATCAAGTTGGAAACTCTCACTCTCACATGTGTCATCCCTAGTGCCTTAGAAGGAAAACCAGAATCCTCCCATCCACCTATCTCTAAGCATAAGATAATTAAAATAAAGAGGTAAAGGCTTGGTGAAAGGAATTCTAGATCACTTGGGACATTCAAGTATCTCCTTCGGGCCTATGGACACTCTTTGGTAGTGGAGAAACACTTGTGGCACCGGGGTGACTCCATCAGGGCTATGGACGCTCATTGGAAGCAGAGAAACACATGAGAAATGCATCAAAACTTTTGTTTTCAACATTCCTGATGTTTTGTTTCCCTGTAATACTCCTTATTCCTCCCCTTGGTCATTTCTATATAAATAAGTACACATTAAGAGACAATATGTTATAAGATGTGGTCCTAACTTCCCCTTTGTATCATACAAACCTTCTCTCGTCGAAACCTGAGCTATGGGACCTATTTTTTCTCTTTTCAATTATGCATGATAATGCTCCCCCCCCAAAGGTTTGTTTTTGGTTTCCATTTTATAGAGATTCAAGGCTTCTCCTTGCGTGTCACTATTTTTGTGACATGCAATACAACCCTCATTTTTCTTGTAATCTATTTGATAAACCTTTCCAAGAAAATGGAGCCTCTTGTATTTTACGATTTTTGAAGAATCTTTAATGGATTATTACTCCTACTCTAAATGCGCTCTTCAAACTTCACTTAGCAACCAAGAGTACATCTTTCTATTTGGAGCACTTGAGAAAAAGTTTAAGTTGAAATTTTGATTTTCAAATAAGTTGATGAAAACTCCCTAAATTTACATCGGGGGAGTTAACCCAAAATCCTTCGATGTACATTGGAGGAGTTTCTTCAAACTTTTCTAATGGCCATAGAAAAGAAATTGTTTCACACGAGTTGTTTCCAACTCCTCCGATGCACCAGAGGAGTTTCCTCTTTCCCCTCTGAATGAGCATCAACACTTTCCATACCAAGATCTATGATATACATCAAAGGACTTCCCATGAAGTTCTTTGATGCATAACGAAAGATTTTGTTGGACCCTCGGTTTTGAAAGTTCCAGTTTTGCGGCAGTTAGAGTGTGTTTTGGAACAACACAACGCACCAGTAGAGGATCCAAGCGGTGGAAAGCGATAGATCAAAGTGCCAATGAGAAATGTAGTTTCCCGCCAGCTGGAAGGAACAATAGAAAGTACTAGAACCTTCTAGAGGAAACCAAGAAGATGCAAAATCATGAAGTTGTAATGGGAGAATCAATAAGTTTCGTAGAAAGCTATAAGACAAGGACTTATGAAAAGAGATAAGGTTGTTGTGGATGTTGATGTTGATAGTGTTTTTGATGCTATGATTACTGATATTGATGAGGAATTTGTTGTTTATCATATAGTTGTTGTTGTTATTAATGTGGTTGATTTTAAATTGTAGAACCTTGAGCTATATCGACCCTGGTTTTATGTATTGTGAACTATATCTTTAATGTATCTACTCTTATCACTATTTCCAAGGCTATGATCAAATCAGTCATGAAATATAATTATAGATCTTCTGTTCATCTGAGATCTGACTATTGTATACTCTTCTTTGATATATGGGTAATGAAAAGATGAAAAATGTTATTTGGGGCCTAATTTTTTTTTAATTGTGTGTGAATTCTAAGATCTTCATCTGCGTTCAGTTAATGCTTGGGAATACACTAACTAGAGGAATTTTTCCATGGGTTATGCATTTGAATCTTACATTTCAGTTATGCTATATGTGTATAATCATTTATACTCCTATGCTTAGATATATTTGGGTTGCAATACTCCCACCTAGGTGTTCTATTTGACTCCCTTCACTCTCACACTAGCTCGGCTGTGCTTTGCACGAGACCTCCTTCCCTTTTGGAAGGTTGAAAGTGCCAACACTACTTTACTATAGTGGTACCTTTGTTGGTAAATTCAGAGAACCCTTGTCTCTAATCTCACGCCAACAAATGGTTCTGTTGTCCGGACCTATTCTTTAAAGGGGAAGTGTTTGTAGAATGGCTTACTGGATCTCGAAATTATATATTGAGAACTGATGGGAGCAACGATGTGATCAATTCATACAACAAGAGGTCGTTTTGAGGAAAAAAAGGTTCGAAGTCGTGAAGAGTTTTGTATTCTATTCAGATTTTGCGATCGACCAATACAAAGTGTTCTGGGTTTGATTGTAGTATTCCAGATATAAAATAGTATGCAGAACATAAATATTTAAGCTAGAAATGCAAGAGAAATAATGATATAATAAGAGAAATACCAAAATAATACTAGAATAACACCAGAAAGAGAACTTTGATTATTGATATAAATGTTCACTTTCCTCTTTAAGGGGGAAACCTCCAATAGAGAAGATCTCTATTACAATAATATCCAAGACAATATTTCTCATACCCTTTACTTCTATTTACACTAAATCTATCTATCCAAAAGAATAATCTAGAGGAAGATCCTTCTAGAAGCGAAAGCTTCTATTAGGTTTTCTTACATTTGACTTATTCTTCCTTATTTCAAGGCCTTATTAATATTGGCCTTTATTACATGGAATTAAATTATTCTACCTATAAGAGGGGTTAGGGAGGTTAGGTCCTTAACATCCTCTCTCACTTGAAGAACAACCTTTTCCTCAAGGACACAAATGAGGGAATTGTTGTAGAATGGTGGCCGACTCCCAAGTGGCATCTTCTGGAGGTGTATCTTTCCATTGGAATAACACTTCCTGGATGGTGCACTGATGGAGACGACGCTCTCTCTGGGCCAAGAATGCTTGTGACTGCAACCATATGGAACCTTATTCATCCAACTCAGGGATACTAGTTTGATTTTGGCACTTAGTTCCAATCACCTTCTTTAAGCAGGGAACATGAAAAACAAGATGGAGCTTTTACTGATTGGGTAGATCTAATTGATAGGCCACGGATCCCACATGCCTGCGCACTGTATAAGGAACATACAATTTGGACACAAGTTTCAGATAGTGTTGAGCTTTGAGTGAAGTCTCCTTATAAGGTTGTAGTCAAAGAAATACTTGGCCCCCTTCAACAAAACAGTGTTTGGAATGACCTTGATCTGCTTGTTGCTTCATGCGATTTTGATCCATGACCAAATTGTCTTTGAGGGCAAAAAGAATAGCCTCATGGATTGTAATATTTTTTTCAACCTCATGAACCTTTGAGACCCCTGGCATATAGGAGAGAACTGATGGGGGATTTTTTCCATAGACTGTTTCAAAAGGAGTCATGCGAGTAGTTGCATGGTAAGATGTGTTGTACCACCATTCATATAGGGGTAACCATTGAGCCCATCGATTTTTCTGCTTAGATGCAAAACACCTCAAATATGCTTCCAAAAACTTGTTGACAACTTCAGTCTGGCCATCCATCTGGGGGTGATAGGCAGTGCTGAGATGCAATTGGGTGCACTGTAGCTTGAACAATTCTTGCCAAAAATTGCTTGTGAAAGTGGGGTCTCTATCAGAGACAATAGAATTAGGCATGCCATGAAGCTTGAATATATTATCCATGAATATTTGAGTCACTGTGGCAGCTGTGAATGGGTGTTGAAGAGCACAAAAATGAGCATGTTTGGAGAGATGATCTATGACCACCATGATGACTAACTTATTACCGGATTTAGGTAAGCCTACAATGAAACCCATAGAAATATATCACCAAATAATAGGGGGAATCAAAAGTGGTTGGAGTGTGCCTAGAGGTTTGACAATTTCTTCCTTGTTGCATTGACAGACCTCACATTCATCCACAAAGGTGCGAACATCTTGTTTCATACCCTCCCAGGAAAAAAAATAACATTTGACCCATTCATAGGTTTTGGTAAACCCTGAATGCCTAATTGTGGGTGAGGCATGAAGTTCAGGAAGCATTGTGGATTTAAGTTGGGATTGCTTTCATAAATACAAGCGACCTCTGTAGTGAAGATCTTCATTATGCCAAGAGTACCCTGGAGAAACTAAATAAATGTGTTGCAATTGGTGGATCAGGATAGAAATTTTGGGGTCTTACAACCATTCCCGATGAACAACTTGGATCCAATCTGGTACAATGAAAGAGAGGGAGAAAAAGGACTCATCTTCTTCATATTTTTGGGAAAGAGAATAGGCCACTACATTTTCCTTTCCCTTCTTGTAAATGATTTCATAATCATAGCCAAATAGCTTGGTCACCCATTTTTTTTGTGTCGGGGATGAAATTCATTATTCCAAGAAATACTTGAGACTTTGATGATAATATTTGATTTGGAATCATTGACCCAATAAATAAGGAAGCCAAAGATCCAAAACATGCAGAATAAATACCATTTCCTTTTCATAAATGGATTGGCTCAAATGTCATTGTGAAAGTTGTTTGCTAGTAAAGGCCAAGGGCCTGCCATCTTGCATGAGGATGACTCCAATTCCTTTACCGGAAGCATCACATTCCAATACCAATGTCTTTGTGAACTCCGGGAGGGCTAGGATAGGGGTCGAGCACATAACATCTTTTAAGTCTTGGAAGGCATGATTCGCAGCTGAAGTCCAAGTGAAAGCATTCTTTTTAAGGAGGGAAGTGAGAGGAGTTGCAATCTTTCCATAATTCTGAACAAACTTCCTATAATATCCCATTAAACCCAAAAAACCATGCAAACTATTAATATTTTTAGGGTAAGGCCAATATTGAATAGATTCAATTTTCTTAGGATCCACTCAGACACCATCCTTACCGACAATATGACCCAGGTATTCAAATTTCGAGGCACCAAAGGCACATTTAGATTGTTTGAGGAAAATTTGGTGCTTAGAGAGTAGATGAAGAACTTGATTCACATGGGAGAGATGGGAGGAAAAGTTTTACTATAGATGAGAATATCATCAAAGAAAACTAAGACAAATTGACGGAGAAAAGGACAAAATACATGATTCATAAGACTTTGGAAAGTGGAAGGAGAATTACATAAGCCAAAGGGCATTACCAAGAATTCATAATGGCCCTCATGAGTGCGAAATTTAGTCTT
Organism: Picea engelmannii; assembly: GCA_009831015.1. Classification (NCBI taxonomy): domain Eukaryota; kingdom Viridiplantae; phylum Streptophyta; class Pinopsida; order Pinales; family Pinaceae; genus Picea; species Picea engelmannii. The sequence continues at coordinate 51,612 of ML840497.1, read as the reverse complement.
GGAAATGTTTTCTGCTTTCTTACGGATCTGGTGGTAGCTAGAATGTAGATCCAATTTGGTGAAGTACTGAGCACCAATTAATTCATCCAATAGGTCATCAATGACAGGAATGGGGAATTTTTCTTTGATTGTGAGTTTGTTGAGGGCACAAAAAATTAGGACACATGCACCAAGTACGTTGTTTCTTGTGTACCATGACCACATGGGAAGAATAGGGGATAGTATTGGGACAGATAACACCGAATTCTAGTAATTCATGAACAATTTTCTCAATTTCATTCTTCTGGGCAAAGGGATGATGATAAGGCTGAACATTGGGAGGAAGACTTCCCAAGATGAGAGGGATGGAATGATCATGGACTCCATGGGAAGGTGGAAGTTCTTTGTGGGTGGTAAAAACAAATTGGTGGCGGGAGAGGATATATTGGGGGTTGGGATGCAAAAAAGGTGTCTCAACATCATGAATGGAGTGGAGTTGGGATATAATTCCCGAATGATTTTTTTTGAGGAGATTTTCCATGCGATGGGAACTGATGATCTCAGGGGAGCTAACTGTGATACCTTGGAACTTATATTGTTGTCCCTCCTATTGTAATTGCATGGTTAAGTCCTTAAAATCCACGAGAATGGGGCCTAGAGTGTGTAACCATTCGGTACCAAGAACAATGTCACAACCACCCATGTCTATAGAAAACATATGGGATTTTAGGTGATACTAACCAATTTGGAGTCACACATTTTCACATCATCCCCCACATTTTATGGAACCGCCATTGTCAATCATGATTTGAAAATTAGTGATAGCACCGTTGTAACAATTGACATCTTGGTAAATGTGGTGATGAATAAAGTTATGAGTGATACCACTTTCCATAAGGATGATGACTTTCCTATTTTTGATGTAACCAATTAATTTGAGAGTCCGGGGAGCAAAGAAGCCATTGAGGTCATTAAGTGAAATCACCGGTTCAATGTCTAGTGGGTCATAGGGTGGGGTGAGGTTAGATGGTGGTGGTAGTTCCTTCATAGGAGGAACAACAACATATTCTTCAAAAATATCCTCACTCAAAACCATAAAAATATTTTGTTCCTTACACTTGTTCCCAGGAAAATATTTGTCATCACAATTATAACAAAGACCCTTGAGTTGTTGTTCAACCATTTCAGCCCCGTTTCATTTATGGATCTTGAGGGGAGTTGCAGGAGGGGAAAAATTGGTTGGTTTATGGTGAGGAGGAAAGGAGGGTTTGTGGGTCTGGGAGGATACAATCTGTTGGGATTCCTTGGCTCGTTGAGTAGCTTCCAACCAAGTATGGGGACATGCCATGAGAACATGGGCAAAAATTTCATCTTTGAGGCCACTAGTAAATCATTCCCTAAAGAAATCATTTGTTATGCCCTCCGTTCTAAAATCCAAGTGATCAAATGTGGCAATAAAGTCTTCCACTATCCCAGACTGCTTTAACTTGGTCAAACGACCTAAATGGTGGGTGTCAGAGTCAAAGAAGTCATAAAGTTAGGCCACTAACTGTGTCCAAGCAAGATACCCTTGGCATGCCTTTTTTTTCCATTGCCACCATTTCCATCGTTCCGGATCAAGATGTAGGACACCATAACGAAGCTTGGCTAAATCATCAATAATTCCATACAAAGAGAAATAATGTTCCATTTGGGTGACCCAACCTATAGGATCTGATCCATAAAAATTGTTCACCTCAATTCTGGGAGGGTGAAGATATCGAGAAAAGTGGGTAGTATGAGGGCGTTGGTAATGGGAAGAGTCATGGTCATTCTGATAAGATGGTTGTTTATAAGAGGAAGTGTTTTGGGAATGGTCCCAAAAGTGTTCTTTGAGGTATTTGAGGTCTTTGATGTGGGAACATTGTTCCTTGAGGATCTCAATAGTTGAATTGATTGAGCTAAGGTTGGAATTGATAGTCTTGATGTCTTCCTTGTTCTGGTGGGTGTCACCAATCAAGGCATTGAGTTCATGGGCTCGTGTGGTAGTCATTTGGACAAATGAGTAGGAAAATGGTATAGGGGAAAAAAAAAGGGGTTTGGAGGGGTGGGTGGGACCATGGTGAAGAAGGGTGTAAAATGATAGGTACCACTACGATTAGGGTTAAAAAGGGGGATCCAAAGGGATAGGAGCCAAATAAGGGTGTCAAAGACGGGTCAGGCCCACAAAAAAATTTGTGTTAAAATTGATAGGTATCACTGGAATTGGGGCGAAGATAGGAACCCAATGGGATAGGTCCCAAATAAGTGTGTTGGCAGGACCACTATACTTTTTTTTTACTCCTATGGAGTTATACTTCGGCCTGAATATTACTGCAATGACGAAATGCCCAAATTCTTAACAGGAAAAAATTGTGTAGTAATTTCGCAACCAAAATACAAAAGGCACAATTGTGCGGAAATAGATATTGTTTTTTATTTTCTTTTTGTTTCTGTCCCCAGGGGTAGGATATTTAGGGTTTCTACAGACAAGGGTTTTCCTTGTGGTATATCTCTCTGATATATGTGAGGGGTCCAACAATAGTACTCGACCCAATATCTTAGGGCACCAACTAAGGAGGCTAGACCATGCCCTTAGCCATACTACCCAACTACCCAGGTACTAGATAATATCTTCCCAAGTGATGTTATCGGTGGCACTGTAGAAGTGAGGCAACCGATCGATTTATGTATGGAGGGATTTAGGAGATATAGGCCAATCCTTATACAGGTGTTGTCTGATGTGCTACCACTCAAAGGGGTACCAAGAGGGTTACAAGGGTGGCCAAAATATGTGCGCTTAGGTACCACTTGTATTTTCTATGTGTATGAATCCTCAACAACAGGTTTATGCGTGTAACGACAAATCTCTTTAGCTTTAAGATGCCAGAATAGTCTCTACCCTAAAAACAATTTAACTCATAATTTTCTACCGAGGAAGGTGCTCTGATACCACTTGTAGTATTCCAGATATAAAATAGTATGTAGAACAAAAATATTTAATCTAGAAATGGCAGAGAAATAATGATATAATCAGAACAATACCAGAATAATACCAGAATAACACCAGAAAGAGAAATTTGATTACTGATATCAATGTTCACTTGCCTCTTCGAGGGGAAACCTCCAGTAGAGAAAAGCTCTATTACAATAATATCCAAGACAATATTTCTCATACCATCTACTTCTATTTATACTAAATCTATTTATCCAAAAGAAAAATCTAGAGGAAGATCCTTCTAGAAGCGGAAGCTTCTATTAGGTCTTCTTACATTTGACTTATTCTTCCTTATTGCCAGGCCTTATTAATATTGGCCTTTATTACATGGAATTATATTATTCTACCTATGTGAGGGGTTAGGGAGGTTAGGTCCCTAACACCGATTCCCAGAAGAAGTGTTCTAGTGGCTCGTACAACTCCAAGAAACTCTTGAGCACACAGATAGGATCAAGAAGTGATACTATTGGACCATGGAAAGCTTAGTGATTCTTTACTGGTGGGATAATCCTATCTGTCGGGATGTAGAATTCTGGGTAAAAACCACATTGGACGGGTATATTTTTGAATTTGCTGCAGAAAACTACCAATATTTCTCGAAAGAAGAGGCTATATTTCAAGAAGGTGCTCAAGGAAGATTGTTGTGGGAGATTTCATTATGGATTAAGATTCTGTTGGTGGAAGAAGGGATGATTTCTTATTTTCTTGGAATGATTGAGTAAACCTGTTGTGCATGAGGGGCGGGTGATTCAAGAAAAATGTTCATGAATTAGTCTAATAGAGGTTTCTTTAAGTATGGAGGGTCATAGTAAGAAGAGTTTTATAGAGGAACAAGCTCAAAAGAGGGTTATACTAATAAGAATAAGGTGGTGGAAACATATGCAGAAGGTTATGAAGATACCAGATCCATTGCAGAAATAGATTGGCCTGGAGAGTAGTCATAGGAGAGAACTTGAGAAGTTGCTAGAGTTGCAGATGAGAGGGAAACCGGATAGAAAATGGTTTACAGAGATATTGGAAGAGATGAGTGAAAGTTTGAGAGGGATATTAAGAAAGCATGCTCATTTTGAGGAAAAAGAATCAGTCATAACTCTAGAGGAAGTTCTGGGATCATAACCTGTAACACTAGAAGATGATGAATCTCTCCAAGAAAAGATGATATTTCACTTTAAGGAGACCCCCCCTAGAGAATAATCCTAAGACATTGCGGAAGGAACCAACCATGAATCACCCTGTCCCTCAGTGCCTCCTACGAATCCAATAATTTCCTCACCACATCCTGCAATAGTTCTTGTTATTCATAATCTTTATAATTATGTAAGTTATAGTATAAGTGTTAGAGTAAGTATATTGAATCCTTATATCCTATCACAACCAGGTCCTGTAGGGTTTATTTAATTAGGTTATCAAGTTTGCAAATGGTAGGTCAACATGATGGATCCATCACTTGATACCCAAAATTTTGGGGTAAATGGGATGAGGATTTTGAAAAACACTAGTTCCCGTGCGAATCCATATGGAGATCATGTAAAAACTTAGAAGCAAGTAACTTAGTCGAGTTCCAAACCACCTTGAAATTTTGGGTGTTAAAATGGTATACAAAGTCCATTGATCCTGGGAATGCTCAAGGACAGGCGTTTACGCTCCCTCAGGTCAAGCAAAGATTCATAGAATAATTCCCTTTACCACAGTCAGAGCAATAAGCTCTCTCTAAGATGAAGGAGATTAAATAGAGAGATGGGGAATCTACTTGGGAGTACAACCAGAGGTTCAAAGATGTAATTGGGAAGCTATAAAATCCCATTCATGAATATCATCAGTAGGAGTGGTTCATTCAAGGAATATTACAACTGAAAAGGATCCCCTTAACATGATAAAGAATCACCACCTTGGGCAAGGCCCTAAAGTAGGTGATGAAGATTGAAGCAATGGTAGGATACCCTAAGAGCTTGCACATGATGGAATTTTTGGAGGATAATAACATTGCATAGATTTAGGGCTCATAGAGAAAATTCAAGAGTTATCTCTACCAAAAGTAAATCGACCACAAGTATGGTGCATGAGTTGCTATACAAAAGGGCACACTATGACAAAGTTCCCAAGGTTCCAGGGTGGTGGACTAGTGAACCATCCCATGTAACCCCCGCCGATGGGACTGACAGGGGGAATTATGCAAATTGCAATGGAGACACCTTTTCATCCACATTTTTAGTACCACAGTTTTCCAAATTAGCAAGGGGACCAAAGTAATGAATATTATGAGATCTGTAGAACACATGGGAATCCTTCGAGGAATTTTCCATTTATATATAAATACTTTCATGTCCCTAATACTATACACTATGAATTCTATGGGTCAATAAACCATACTACGAAGCAATGTCGGGCTTTGGATGCACTAGCATACAAATTGAATCGTTCTGCGTTTAAGGTCGACAAGGCTCCACAAGGGTTTGGAGGAGGTAATCAAGGTGGTGGATGGTTTAGAGGAGGTCAGACTGGCGGAAGGGGACCAATTCACTACTATAACTATGAGGAGTAGGGGCATATGGAAAGATATTGTATATTTCCAAGGAGATCCTGGTGTGCGCACACTATATAAATAAAACCCATGCCACTGATGGATGTCCTGATTTGATTGCAAAATGGGAAGATCGCGTAAGGAAAAGAGGTGACAATGTGATAAACTCAGAACCAATATTGGTTGTGGGAGGGAAAAGGTCTAATATTAATGTTATTACGAGGGGAGGAATAAATATTGGTTTTGATGCTGCTATCCCTCAACCTCACCAGATTAAAAAATAATGTACCTATTCCTCGGTATGATCCAGAGAGACAAGAAAATTTTTAGAAAAATGTCATAGAACTGTTCAGATAGATTTCTGACTCAATAGCACTGAAGAGGGTGAATCCATAGTTCAAACTCCATGGGGGAGTTGCGGAAAACCTTAGATCTTCGATGGTTCTAGTAGATAGATCACATAAGCCTATTAATTTGTGGTTTCATCTTTTGTATGAAATTTTGGAGAATGAACAACTTACCCAGAAATTGCAAAGCACCATCAGAATCACTCTGGGAACTGACAAAAACTTAGGGGAACACATTGCTACTGACCTTCCAGAACATAATATAAACCGAGTACAAATAAGGAAGGAGAGGTTTGGTAAGGAATTCAGACTAAATGCTCATATATATGGCTATGATATCAATGATGCTATGCTGAACTTGGTTTCATACATTAACATCCTACCCAAGAAAATGTGGGAGATGTTGGCTTATTTTCCCATTTAGTTTCACATGGCCAACCAATACTGCATTTACCCTATGGGAAGGTTGGAGAACATCAAGTTGGACATTGCATGGGTTAATACCATGGTATAATTTGAGGTCATTGAGATTATGGGGGAGAATTATGTTAGAAAAATAGGATCACAGAGTAATAAATTAAAAAAAATGTGGAAATAAAACACAAAAGATACACAATTCAATAGAGACATAGATATACATGGTTCACCCAGTGTGGGCTACGTCCACCATAGAAATTTCCAAGTCCTTCATTTATTATTATCCAGCAAATGAAGGGATACAACCTAAAACACAACTGTTGTAACTTCATCTTATTTCTCTCACAGTCCCTTCACTCAGAATATAATATTCACAATGATACATAACCAAAATACATTTCCCTCATAAACGAGGGTTTCCTTCTAGGGAAAAAAAACCTAACATAAATTCTACCATCAGATATGTGACCTTATAATGAATGGTCCAGATTTACTATGAAATTACAATATACATTTACAAGGAAATTTTTCCTTCGGGAGATTTTCCCCCAAACCCCCTCTGGGGACCTGCTTTCCCCCAGACCCTGCAAGGGGTAACCCCATCTGCACTCCCCCGCATGGAGGATTGTACATTCTTCTGGGGTGTAAAGTATTCATGGGGTATAAAAACAGTTGAAAATGAAGACCTCTAAATTAGGAAGATAATTAGGCTCCACAACTGACAAAGGACCCGTATCTTTCCTTGCTTGGAATTGATTGGGCCTATGACAACTACGCTATCATTGACCTCAAAAAGAAGCTCATGATATTTGAAGTGGATGGAGTAAAATTCATCCATCCCTTGTATCCTTATGAGGGGCCTAGATATACATAACCCTCTAATGAGAACATGGAGCCAGACATCTTAGATCAACTGTATATTGTTACTACAGGAAAACATGTGGACTACATTAAACCCACTGTAGATGGATTTAAGATTTGGTGAAGTATTCAATCTGTAGGACAGGACTCATAGGAATATTTTGAGAATTGGAAACATGGGCAGTATGAAAACTTCTCCAGATGATGCACAACCATTAGCGTGTCCAGATGGATTAAGACTAAACCCAGAGAGCATTCAGTCTATGATGGAATCTCTGAGTTACACAAATTTTTGGTTCAAATGGAGGAAAATGTTGGGATAGATCAGAGAATATTGGCTTTAGATGTATCCTTGCACACAACCCCATCTAGGTGGTGGGTGATGCATAAAATCAATTTGACTTCATGGTACCATAACGAACTCACTATTTAGTATCATTTCAGTCCTTCATCTTAGCGCCATCCAGAGCGTTCAGAAAAGAAGCTGCAACATCACGAGCTACTGGTCAGACTGTACAAGGGGAAAACCAATCCAAGATATCATGTTGCTCAATGTATCAAAGTATGGAGAGCAACACTGTTGGATCATGTAGTCATTGATGCCCATGGTTTTTTCATTGATTCCAATGGTTTGACTGATTGATGTCAAGTGATGGATTGATTGATAGGCTTGGTTGATTGAAGATTGATGAACAATGTATATATTTTCCTTAATGAGAATGATAGATGTCAAGTGGAAACCAATCGATGAAGATGGATCAATGAGTTGTCATTGATACATGATGCATAGTTGATGCAAATGATGCAGTGGTGAATTGATCATTATTGTCTTATCATGATTGATAAGGTGCACAAATGGATGAACTCCAAAGTGGTCCCCTTATGGTGAAAGACCTCACGGGAAGATGCTTTAGGGATTGAGTTATCCTAGAAGAATGGTTGTAGGACCCATGCTTGTATGTGGAATAATGAGATGGAGATCAATGAAGTTGTTGGTGAAACTATCCTAGATGGATAGTGCTTGTCATGCCATTTCCGGTGGTATGTGGAATGTCACATAACTCCTCACGGTTTGAGAGTTATGGCCCTATGAATTTGAAGGACCCCCATATGTTGGCTTGAAGCCCCAAATGGTCAAAGAAGTCAAAGTGACCTAAAAGAAGAAATCATTATTTAAATGATAAAGTAAAGTGACAAAGTCAATATGGATTATTTAAATAATAAAGAGAAGTGACAAAATCAAGAAGGAATATTTAAATGATAAAGTATTGGAGAACTTTCTATTTATGGAAAGTGGTTAGCCCTAAAATAAGGAAAGTAGGTTAAGTGACCTAAAAATGGGTTAAGTGACCTAGAGGATGAAAGTATAAATAAGATAGCTATGGTCTTTTGTAGATCATATTTTATGTGGATCAATGGAGAGCTTCTTGTGAAAGCATTTTGGTGTGGATCTCTTGAGCATGATTGAAGATCTATTTTGAGAAAGAGAGTGTGAGGAGGATCTCATGGACGCATCAAAGTTTCATAAATATCAGAGATCTTGACGGAAAAAGTCTCGGAGCTTCATAAAACCCTATTTTCAGGTGCGTACGCAATTTGTCTGTGTATAAGGTGCGTATAGACAAGTTGTATGTGTACAAGGTGCATATAATATGTGGGATTTCTATCTACAAGGTGCATATAAGTGGGTTGTCTTTGTATAGGGAGCGTACAGTAGATAAAATCATGGAGATTTTTGGTTGAGCTGATGACAAGCTATTGAAGACTGAAGTAGGTTCTAGATATGCACTCTATGGGCTCAGATATATCACTGAGACACTGGTATGGCTTCATTATTGTCTTGATGGATAGCATTGCTTATTGTGTTGTGAATGCTTAGGGAATTCTTGGTATGGATTCTATGATGTGGTTTAGTTTGGTTGATGGAGTGAGCAATACCTTTTTGATTAAGTGGTGACATGATTTCTATGGTATACTAGTTATTTATAATGATTGAGATATCATTCATATTGATTTGTTGGGGAGTATGAGCAAGCTATTGGAGATCTTGGATGTATTGTGACTACCTGGTGGTCAGTTTGGACAAGTGATAAACAAAAGAGAATGATAAATTGGTTGTAGAAGATCTTGAAGGACAAACCCTAATAGCTCAGAAGGTATATGCAGGTTGCATTACTATTTGAGAGCATATACATAGGTTGCAGTATTGATAGGGTACATATAACACATGGTCTGTACTATTGGTAGGGTGCGTACATGCATGCAACACTACTGACAGGTCACGTACCTGTTGCAGTTTGACATCTGTTGAGGATTGTTTCTTCATCTCAGTTGATGCTAAGGGTGTAAGCTGAGTCTTGCATTATAGAGCTGGTGCTCTTGTAGAGTTGTACTCTATTCAATTGTTGCCGATAAACCTCGGATTGTTGTCCATAATAAAAATAAAATTGTACATACATCTTGTGTCCTTTGTGTTCCTTATGATGATGACTTGTTGATGATATATTGCTGATATATGTTCATATGTAACTGGTTATAAATGATAGAAATGGGTAATGAATAAATGTTGAATGTTAACTAAGGTGTTTTGTGCAAGAGGGAAGTTTTGGGAAAAAGAGCCCCACACTCATTCACCCCCCCTCTAAGTGTGGTAGGTGTGTCCAACAATTGGTTTCAGAGCGTGCCTTCACTACAAGCCTTAAAAAGCTTGAAGGAGATCCATAGACACACAAATGGATGATGAAAATCCAATCATTGATGAGGAAAACTATTCTACTTGGAGAATAGAGATGAGATTATATTTGAAGACAATGGGAGAAACTATTTGGAAGGCAACCATTGGTGGATCAGTTCCTTTGAAGAACAAGTCAAAGTTTGTAGCTCAAAGGGAAGGAAAGAAGAATGATGCATTGGCTCTCAAGACTATTCTTAGTGGACTCTCAATCCCTATCAAAGAAAGCATGGGACAATGCACTTCCGTCAAGGATCTATGACTAAAGCTAGAGGAGACATATCAAAGCAAGAAGGAGAAGGATGAAATTGAAGACCACTCCATCAAGATCATCAAAGGTAAAGAATCATCCAAAAATCTTGAATGAATTGTTACTAAATGTGATTTTGAAAACATTTCAAGTGAAGATAAAGAATCAAGTGATGATAGCACAAAGGAAGATCTTGAGGATGAAGGCAAAGAATTATGTGTTGATGTTAGAAAAAAGGAAGAAAGTGAAGATACTTCAAATGAATGTAAAGAACCCTCAAAATCCCTTGATTGCAATAATGATGATGATGATGAATTTTTCTCTACAAGTGAAGAAGAAGATATAGAAACAATTTGTGTAAAGGTTTATGGTATTTATCCTATGAAAAGAATAGAAGAAAATCTATTGAATCTTCAAAAGGAAATTGAAGAGGGTTTATATAGATATAGAAGTGATCATTTTTATAGACACTATAACTATCTTTCAGATAACACTAAGAAGTTTCTTACGAGAAGTCTAAGGCACATCTTGAAGTTGAAAGAAATAATCAAGGAACAAGAAGAGAGCAATAAGACTCAATTAGAAGAAAAGGAAGAAGGGATCACAAGACTAAATAATGGAAAAGAAGATATAAATGTAGATGATGAGATTAGCAAAAGTTTTGAAACCATTGTCCATCTCAAGGTTGAAATTGAAGAAGCCAAAAGAATAGAGGAACTATTGAAGAATAAAATAAATGAAAAGGAAGAGTCATGTTGTAAGTTAGAAGCTGAAATTGTTGACCTTAGAAAAAAGGTGGAAAAGTCAAACAAATTCTTGCATAGCTCACTAATCTTGGATGAGATCTTGGAAAGTCAAATATCACCATGTAATCAATCAGGTGTTGGATACAAAGGAGAAGATACACATGCTGAAGCAAGTACCTGAAAGAAGCATGATGTAAGTCCATCAAATAAGGAAGACAATGTTGCAATCCAACCATCTACACAACAGGGATGATTTTAAGGATGGAAATTTATTTTAAAATGTAGAAACCTGGGCGAATCTTACTAATCCTTCATATGCCAACTATAAATGATTGGCGATATTTTTGTAAAAATATTCAAATTTCTAAGGATTTTATATAGTTTTTATAAAATTTTGGCGATTTTTAAGGTAAAATAATTTTATCTTATAGAATTTGGGTGAATCATTTTTAAAATAGCGAATCTCGTTTTTGGA